>ML778025.1:712794-742064 GCA_009831015.1 Picea engelmannii
TATCTATTGGAGAAGAAGGATTTGAATGAAAGACAACAAAAATGGGTAAGAAAAATACAAGCCTACGACTTTGACATTGAATTCGTCAAAGGGAAGAACAACACAGTGGCCGATGCATTATCCAGAAGGCCATCCATTTTTGCTATGTCCGGTATGTCAGTCAACTGGAAGGAACACTTGATAGTGGAATATGCAAAGGATCAGTTCGCTTGTCAACTGTTGGATGGGAAAATATAGGATGACAACTTCAGGGTCATAATTGACCTCATCTATTACAAAGGTCGGATCTTTTTAGTTCCTGGATCAGCTCTCAAAGCTAAGATCCTGCATGCATGTCATAACTCACTAGTAGCAGGGCATCCGGGCATCAGTAAGACGTACAGGCAGGTGAGAGAGAGGTTTGCATGGAAAGGCCTCAAGGAAGATGTGATGAAGCATGTCAAATAATGCACTACATGCCAAGAAAACAAGGATGAGCACACGCACCCTGCAGGACTGTTGCAGCCCCTACCTATTCGAGAGCACAAGTGGGAAAGTATATCCATGGATTTCATCACCGGGTTTCCCAAAGCATAGGGGAAATATTGAATTTTCATGGTGGTAGATAGGTTGACGAAGTTTGCACACTTTTTTCCCATAGCCACAGACTTCAGTGCAGCACATGTGGATGAATTATTTTTCAGAGAGGTGTTCAGACTACACGGCCTACCCAAAACCATCATCAGTGACAGGGACAACAGATTCATGATTACGTTTTGGTAGGATTTGTTCATATTAGTGGGTACGGAATTGACTCCTAGTACTAGCTATCACCCTCAGACGGATGGTCAGACTCAGATAGTCAACAAATGGGTGGAAGTTTACCATAGAAACTACGTAGCAGGACAACAGAAAGCATGGGTCAGATGGTTACATTTGGGAGAATATTTCTACAACACCATCCAACATATGTCCATTGGCATGTCACCCTTCAGAGATTTATATAGCTATGATCCTTTATCATTTGTGGAGATTTCATTTGGTGATAGCAGGGCTCCGATGGTAAAGGATTGGATAAAGCAGAGCCAAGACATTCTCAGGGAATTGAAGGATCATTTACACAGGGCACAAAACCAGAAAAAGGTCCAAGAAGACAAGCAGAGACTTGATCGTACCTTTGAGGTTGGTGATTTAGTCTATTTGAGGTTGCAACCATACAGGCAGGCCTCCATTAAAAGAAACGAAGCGAAGAAACTACAGCCACATTTATTTGGACCTTACAGAGTCAACAAGAGGATAGGGGTAGTAGCTTATGAGCTGGAGCTTCCACAGGGTAGCAAAATTCACAACGTCTTCCATGTCTTGTGCCTTAAGAAATCCCTCAGTCAACACGTCAGGCCTATTGAGGCATTACCTCCCATGGATGAGGAGGGACAACTTGTTTTGATTCCATAGGAGGTGTTAGAAGTCAGAGAGAAGAGGCTATAAAACCGAAGCATAAAGAAGTATCTGATCAGGTGGAAGGATTTACCCATTGAGGATGCCACTTGGGAGCAGGAGCATGTGGTTAGAGAAGGAGGTTTGTAATTGCTTGAGGACAAGCAATTTCAAGTAGGGGAGATTGTAATGTCCCCCACCTCTTAGAGAGGTGATGAGGAGACTTAGTGACCTGGGCACCCCCACTAGGTCATAGTCTCACACTGAGGGGGGGAAAGTTAAGAAGTTAAAAGTTATATTTTTAAGTTGACTTAAGAAAGGAAAAGGATAAAGGAGTAAAAGATAACTCAACAGAAGAATAGAATATTAACCCTAGGAGTTAACCTAACTCAACAGAGAATTAGAAGGAAAAGTATAAGTAAGAGGCTGGGGCACACCTATTACTCATTCTAGTTTTGGATTAGCATTTGTTATTGCTCTTGAGCATTCAGTTTGGGGGTTTTGCTATACAAACCCTTGTGAGCAACTCAGTGGTGAAATATCCACTCACCTTGTTCAGCAGCTTGGTCTCGGGGATGAAAGGCTCCTACACACCATTCTAGTCTCATCCCATCTCCATCTAGTGCCTCAAAAGGTAGCAGGCCATACTATTCTTGTGTTTCCAACAAGGGTCCACCATCATCTAAAGGGAGGTTCGATCCATCTTATCCTGAGGGCCTGGGGCCATTCCGACAGTTGGGTTTTGTTTGCAGGGGCAGGACCATCAGTTTGAGGGATTTTCTGGAGGGTTATCATCATTCTACATTTGTATGCAGATTTGGACGTCTTGGATCCATAGGGGACGTCCTGTGATTCAGTAAAACTCAGATCTAGGGAGATCTTCTTGAGATCTGAGTCCGAAACTTCTCCCACGTGATTCTCATATCCTGATCTATATTCTTGGAGAGTTTCAGAGCATTTGTAGGCCTCCTTCATTAGGGTCGAACCAGCTAGGGTTTTAGTCATCCAGTGGGGCACACCATTCAGTGGAGGAATTCAGATCTACGGGGTTTGAGAGTGGATTTGGGAGTTTGGACATCTGGGTTGTCCTTACAGTTGCTCGATATATCATTTGGCATATTTCTCGGGATGATTGGACACTTTTGGTAGTAGGGTAGAATTATTGAGGGCTTCAACATTCTAGCAGGACGGGGCACTTTCCAGCTTGGAGGTTGAGCAATAGTACGGCTCAGATCTGCTTGATTCAGTCTTCATTGTATATCCAGCCTTTGGAGGCTTATTTTGTATTGTCGAGAGCATTTTGTAGTAGCTCATATCTATTGCTTGTACGGCCATCTATTGTATTGATATTACATTTCTCATAATAAAAAGGTCAGATCCTTGCTTGTGCTTCTACATCTTGAATATATTGTGATCTCCATGTGTTGATGAATCTTGTATGCACTTAATAACTCAATAAATTAGTAGTAGTTAGTGATTCCAAGAAAGAATTTGGCTTGGGATCATTACAAAATATCCTTTGAATTTCCTCCATGAGACCTTCCTCTCATCAAGGTGTTTGACTTTCTTAAGTTGATCCCACCACATGGTTGCCTTTCCTTGCAAGTGGTAGGTTGAAATTCTTGTTTCTACCCGTGAGGGGTAATCATGCAACTAGAAATACTTCTTCATTTCCAAGGGCTAGGCCTCAACCTCTTATCTATTCCTATGATCACTATTGAAATTTGGCGGCTTGATTTTCATGAGTTCACCTTGTAAGATGTCTTCCTCAGGACTTCTCCTTTTCCTCCTAAAAGGAGACACAATTAGGCTTCTCCCTTGACCTGAACTTGCACTATCTCTCCTAGTGGATTTCTCTCGGGAATGATGGTGAATATTCATGCTCCTTGACTTCCTATCATTCCCATGATCGTCTGTTATGCTATGGAATCTATATGTTATCACATGTCTATTAGTATACACTTTCTTTGTGCTAGAGTCTTTATTGGCTTGCTTACATGGCATATTCACACTCTGTAGCATCTCCTCCTAAGCTTTCATAATATTCTCATTATCTTCCCTATATCTCTACACTTCTCTATGTAGACTTCTCATAGTTACAACCTCCCATCTGCCTCTTCTTCCATTAGACCATGTCTTAGCACTTGCACTTCTCTATGTAGACTTCTCATAGTTACAACCTCCCATCCACCTCCTCCTCATGGATGTAGGACCCTTGGACATCCTCCATGAATTTAATTCTCATTCAGGAACCAAACTTCCCTATTGAACCTCTTAATTCTGCAAGAAAATGCATGCAATAATATATATATATATATATATATATATATATATATATATATATATATATTAAGTTTAGGAAAAATAATGCATAAATTTTCTTCTCTTTAATTCCACCATTCATATTCCTTTGAGTTGACTATAAATTATACTATTTAGATAAATTTTATGGCATGATATATGGATTCTCCCCCTCCAGAAATTTCCATCGACTATTCTCTTGCTCAATTCCAAGCTCTGAGTAGAAAGTTATGGTCAATTGAATGTTGTCACTTTACTTCTCTTGTGCACCTTCTCCCAAGTGCAAATAATCTCAAACATCAACTTTGGCCAGCTACAAAGGTCAATATTTTAGGAACCAATGAAACTTTTTTATGAGACATATATAACACTAATTACACTAAATTCACAACAACTCTCATATTGGCAAGCTCATGCTTCAGTCAAAATATGCAACAATCTAGAAGCGACAACTTTGTCTTTTTTCACTTTTCCCGACTTAGCAATTTTATAATTGTTTAAGCATCCCTACACCAACTCCTTTAGAATTTTCATAAAATCCCAATTGGGTATATTCATGTCTACCTTATAAACGATCCGTCAAAATTTCAACTTCATTTGGGCTCCATATTGTTAGTTATGCCTTGCAGAAGTTTTGGTTGTTTTCCATTTTTAACCATGTATGCTACATGTGTATTTCTTTCTCTTCCTATACATTTTTATGTACCCAAATTCCCAATATGGCTCTATGGTTGTCTTCTATGGTTCATGATATTTCCATAGACTAGTCATGTGCCCCAAATTGACTTCTAAGCAATGAGTTATTCCATCTAGAAGTATATTGGTGCCAAAATTTTACCTTACATTGTTTTAACTGTAAGTTTATCATATGAGATCAGTTTTACTTCGGGAATAACTTGTTGGAAATATATCACTAATATATTTCATTTAAGTTACAGATATTATGTGTACCAAAGGTACACACAGTTCTTTTTTTTCAACTACCTGAAAAAGACATTTAGGCCCTTAAAATCGATTCGCAAGTTCAAGACCTTTAAAATATGAAAACTTTTTTGCGAAAAAATGACTAATTTACTATTGTGACAGTTTTTATATCCAAGTCGTCGATCTAAAAATAGGGAGAAATACCAACCATTGATTCTCTTAGCCCTGCTAAGCCATGGCCAAACCTCCCCAAGCCTATCAAAGACTCTTTTTCAGACCTTTCCCATCATAAAATTCATGTTACTGGGTACATGGATCCTCCAAATATCCACGGTCCAAAACACTATTGTAAACACCCTTTTGTACATTTCCCATTGGAAACTCCCCCTTCTGATGTTCATCAAAAAGACTTATTTATGAAAACCCTTGGAAACACTTCTTTTCGAAATGATCCCTATTGATCGTTGATCCCCAATGGACAGTCAAGATCTAATCTCGTCTCCTAATGAACAATCACAATTCATCCTTGAGTATTCAACCTTTACCTTTATCAAAATCCACTATGGGTCCCACCTGTACCTAACTGCCATGTGGCACTCTCTGATTCACTTGCCCTTGCTGCAATGTCATTGAACATGGCATATTAACATGGTAAGCCGAAATGACATTCTCTTCTCCATGTGGCCCTTCCAAGATAACATGCTCATCTGATATATCATATGGTTAACGATCATGCTGACCAATGCCCCTGATCATCTTAGGTTTCCAAGTTTAGCACTAGTTACCTCGGTCAAACAAGGTTATTCAAAAACATAACACCACCACTAGGATTTCCAAACAAATCCTTCTAAAGAAACCATTTTTAAGGATCCAATGGCTCGCATCTCCAGTGTCTGACAGTCCATATATACTCAAAAATATTCAATTGCTCAACCTTTAGCTCGGTTATACTGACTTCATTGGAATGTGAAGTTACTCCTGGACTTTCCAAATGGATTTCATTCTGAAAATACTCCCCAAAGAATCCAATGGCTAAGAGCGATGTTGATCAATATCAAAGGCTTTGGTTCTCTCACACATGTGCCATCATGTTCTTCCTTTGGACTCAACCTCATGCCCCTCTCCAAGATATTTATGAAATCATGTTGTGAACCCCTGTTGGGGTCTAAAGATGTCCTAAAAACAACCTTAGTTTAACATTAATTTATCAACCCCAGGATTCATCTTTTATCTCAAGAACATCAACAAAGTCTATGCAAATAGCTTGTAGAGGCTAAACTCATGTAGCTAAAGCAAACCTGAGTTTATCCACAATCAAGTTACTCAAATGTTCATTTAAAGATTCTAAGATTAAGATCTTATTTAATAGAATTGAAATCTAATTGCTAACATGTTGTGAATGAAAAGGAACTAGCTAACCTGCTAAATTCATTTGACTAAAAGAAATGATTGAATCTGAGTAAAGACTTGCAGAATTAACTATTAACTAGGAATCAAATTGCTAGAAAGGAAATAGTGAATTATTCTAATGGAAAGAAACTACAATTGTATCTAATCGTAAGGAACAACAAATATAACTGAATGGAAAGGAATAGTAATTGTACTTTAACTAAAAGGAATGACAATTGTATCATATTCAAAAGGAACAACAAATGCGAGTCTTAAGTAAAAGGAACAGTGCGTATGAAAACATGAGGAACTGTCAAGAAGAAAACTACAATAATGGAAATTGGAATCAACAATCATTAACACTCAAGAGAAATATCTATCTTCTGTATGCAAACCGTATGAAATCATTAACACGCTTATGCATTCATCTTAAATATTGTGAAAGGGAATTGAATCGCAAAACATAAATCAAACTAATACAATTACAGTTGAAACAGTAGCTCCTTTAGAATGGGCCCTTGGTCCTTAGAAGCACTTGTACTAGAAACTCATTATATAAAAATGGTGAAAACGATCAAATCTTTTATTAACTTCATAGCTGGTACATCATTCACAAAAACGACTTGTGCAGAGTAACTCTGAGTCTGAATACTTGAACACAATTCTTAGATTGTCTTTCAGGATCTATCATCCTCTATATATACAATAATCTGAGTAAATCAATCCATCCTGAGGATCGGAACATCCTCAGGATTGCTTTACTATTATAAAGTTACAATATAGAAAACCAAATCATCTTTAAAACTGCTTTTGCGCCAAAAGTTCTTAACCTCCAATGGCTCACACATCTTGAAGATGTCCTTTGTTATTTCGGTTTTGACAATATTTAACCAATTGTGCAACAAAATCAAACAATTCCAACCGTATTTTAGAATCTATTCATCATGACTTCAATAATGTCACTAGAAGACATATTAATCATTTTCTATTCTATTTATCCCTAAATAACAAAAAAGTCAATCAAGATTGTATCACAAACTATGGGACTAAGGAGGATATTTGTACCTTTTTCATAACCCAACAACCCCCTCTTTAGACTTCATAGACAAAATCTCGGTCATTTATTATCCAAGTCAAAATAATTTGGGTCGTCAATCACCAAACTTCTTAGTCTCCCTAAAAATACAGAATTTGACTTCCAAATCTGATTTTTCACTCTACAACTCATATATTGATGCCATAAATTTATTCTTTGACTATTCTAAAGAACTTAAAATTGAATGATCTAGATTGGATCATTATATTATTTGTCATATATCTCACTACGTTTTGGGTGGAAAATTGGAGGAATCAACTTGCAGGACCATTTCGGCGGCTGGTCCAAATTCGGAAATTTGGGTCCAAAAAATAGTCATAAATATTCTGGATCCATTTTGAGATATCAAACAACCTTTTTTTTTGTTGAGGAAGATTCTAAATTCTACACTTCAATACCTTTCCAATGACACAGATCGTTTTCCAATCGGAATTCGTATGAGAAATTTATGCCTCCTGCAAGTTGACCTACCATATTGATCACCAAGGTGCGAGTATATGCCATGTCATCCTCCATTACTTAGACATGTAGGGATAACCACGTAGTGGATTTTATAACAACATTCTAGAAGGTCCAAATCCTTATCACAATTGAAGGTTGATGAAGTCAAAAACCTATCCCTAAATGGCTATCTATGTTAAAAACCTAGCCACTATGACGAGAGGGGTTCCATTCTTTTGCATTGTATCTTCTTTCATAGCTGAGAAAAACATCTACGAGTGGTATTCTATGAGAAAAAAAAGGATAAGATATTCTATAATAGTCATACAGGCACAGGTCAAAGGAAACTCCACAAAGAGTGCATCTTTATTTGTACTTGCATCATTTCTTTACCAGAGAAAATAGAGCAAAGCAACCTCACCTTCTAGCTGGATTTTCTCTCATATTGGGTTTACCAGGTCACATCTTGTGTTTATTTGTGGATGGTGTGAATGTTTTTTATTGTTCTCTATTTTTCTATGTTTTATATATTTTATCAGCAACTAAATATTCTAGAGATCTAAAGGAAATTAACCTTAAAACTAAATATTTCAATATTTTATTAGATATGTTGTGACAAATTGTTCCAGTGGAATATCCATGACAGTTTAAAGATCATCGAATCTACCAACAAATTAGTGTATTTTTCTCTAGTTCACCATTTTTCCCCAAATTCATCACATAACAAAATATGCAACCATGAATTTGTCCAATTCATGTTGTCTCTTGGCCCATACAATATCAATTTCGAACCTTAAGATCTTATATTAATATGTAATTCTCTTGATCTTAACCGAGGAACATTACGTGTGGAAAAGACATAAATTCAAAAAAAAATCTAATAATAATTTCCTCTAGCTTACCATCTATAGGAAGACACATGGGTTTAACCATTTTTAGATGCCCCTAACTATATGTAACTATATCATGATAAAATGACAAGAATGCAACAAATAAACTCGTCTACAATAGCATATAAATCATTCACATTCACAGAGTAAAATGCACAACGATTAAACTCATATATTAA
Source organism: Picea engelmannii (assembly GCA_009831015.1). NCBI lineage: Eukaryota > Viridiplantae > Streptophyta > Pinopsida > Pinales > Pinaceae > Picea > Picea engelmannii. Next base: position 721,431 of record ML778025.1, read on the forward strand.
CTCAGAAAACATATAAACACTTATCTTTCTAAAATATTTGTGCAACCAACTACTTGGGACATATTTTCCACCCAACCATAGAATTGTTGTTCCAAATATCAATAGCAAGACACCACCGAGTTGGAGCTATGAATCCATAAGAAAATGGTGCCTCTCACTGTCTAATCACAACTCAGATATGCCACAACCCCTTGGAATTCTCCTATAGATATCTCGAATTCCACCATCTCTCTTCCTCTTGACCTGCTCAACCCAAGGAATGTGCCCCTTTATTTCTCTCAGTTCATCGGACTGCATCATTCATTTATCTAGGTCTTTTCAGCACAAGTAACTGGGAATCTCACTACTGGAACTCAAAGAAACTCACTGCTAGGAAAAACTACTAGGAAAAAAACAACAATCACTTGTTGTTATAGTGCAACTCAGACAAGAGTTCACTCTTCAGGACTTACAACCTGGCTCTTTAGTATTTAGCTCCAGAATTTTCCCTCCCTTATTGCTCCAACTCTAATGTTATTTTTCACTATTCTTTGTTTGTTGTTCCTACAAAAACATGCCTGTGAAAACTACCCTCCTTGGCCATAATAATTTCCTTTTCCCCCAAGGAAATTGACTGTTCACTTTTCCAAATGTTGATTTTACTTCAGCCCCATTTTCCCAATAATTATGTGGTGTTAATTTTTACACCCACTCTCTTACATGAGTTTAATGGTTGGCTTTGGGAACACTCAACATAAAAACAAAAGTTTTAAACACAATGATAATAAAATTTAGGGAAGTGGGTTTGAATTAATACCCAGAAATAATTCCCCCCTTGGAACCCTCTTAGACACTCTCTTTTCTTATGGAAAACCCAACCCCCATCTTTGTCCAAGTCCTCCAACAGTTCGCATCACATTTTATTTATTAAAATTTAGAAAATAAAATTCACATATTACATCGCTTGGCCATGGCCACATTCATATCTACATTATGAATTAATTAAACTAGGGATTATAGCGGGGATCTTACACCCCTCATGAGATAGAATTTCAAGAAAACAAAGAGAAATTAGAATGAATTCAAACCAAATTAGAACAAGAGAAGGTTTCTCAATAGTTGTTGTCAGCATAGATGGATACCTTTTAGTAGTATAAAAAAGACCTTCATGTTGAAGAAATGAAATGGAAACTCAAGTCAAGAAGTGTATGTCTTGAGGTAGGGTATAGGAACACGACTTATTTCTAGAAATAGGCCAGAGCCAAACTTTGGAAAAATAATGTTAAAGAGATATTAGCTCCGAGTGAGGAACTTCCTAATTCCTTTGACTAAATAAAAGAGGCCACCTTCACTCACTTTAGTGATATTTACACAAAAAGGATGGTGTTGAGCCTAAAGTTACAACGACCATGATGGAAAATATTCCCTCGATTATCTCTCTTGAGGAAAATAATGTTGTTATGAATTTTTTTTCCAAAGAGGAAGTTCAAGAGGCTAGTTGGGATCTTGCCCCTAACAAGGTTTCTAGACCAGATGGATTCACCATTCATTTCTATAGGGAATTCTAGAACACAATCAAGTTTGATCTTATCAGGATTATTCAATATGTGCAAACATCTTTCCCAATAGTAGGGGCATCAAATTATTCTTTCCTCATTCTTATTCCAAAAGAGGAGAAACCTCCTCTTTCTCAATGTTCAAACCTATCTCACTATGTAATGCCTCATACAAAATTTTGTCCAAAATTATAGAAAACAGGCGTAAGAATATACTTCCTAAAATCATCTCCAAGAACCAAGGGGGGTTTTATGGAAAAGGGACAAATTGTTGATAATATAATTTTTCCCCAAGAAGCAATTCACTTAAGTAGGACTAAAGGATACAAAGGTAGGATTGTTTGTATCGATATGGAAAATGATTTTGATCGGGTGTGACACTCCTTTCTCTTCGATGTTCTTCACAATTTTGATTTTTGCACTGATTTTATCTGATGGATTTCTTATTGTATTAGTAACCCATGGATCTCTCCACTCATCAATCGGTGTCCCTCGAATTTCTCCAAGGTAAGCAAGGGGTCGAGGAAATAGTTCACTCTATCCCCCTGCCTGTAAATTATTATGGTAGAATCGCTCAGTAGATTATTAGAAGATGAACACAATCTTGGAAATCTTCGAGGTATACAAATTATAAGAGTATTTAAAAGTATTAACCATTCCTAGTTTTTTTATGACAACCTTCTTTTAGGAGTGTCTCCCATTACTATTGCAAGAAGGTTCAATAATATCCTATATTTTTTCACTCAAGCATATGGAGGTCTGATAAATAACAACAAAGGCCATATTTATGCATTGAATGTGAGACAAAATATTCTTGTTGTTATATCTAGCATATTTCAATTTCCTTATAAGAATGTTTATTCTTCTTTCAAATATATAGTTATGCATATTTGTCTACATTCCTCCTCTTCTAACTTATGGCAATAGGTTATAATCAAAATAAAGAATATTTTTTTCTAGTGGGGAGCGTAGCGGTTGAACCCTACATGGAATATAGATCTCATAAAATCTATGCTATCAACTCTGCCATTTTTTCAATATTCAATTCTCTTAGCTCCTGTAGGTATAAACCAACAAATATCCCAAGAGATACAAAAATTATTATTGCAAGGAGGGAAAACTAACAACAAGAGGTTTCATCTAGTCAATTGGTCAATTGTCAAAGCACCCAAGGAACATGGTGGATCAGGAATCAAGGATCTAGTTCTGATGAATCTTGAAATGGGAGCCAAGCTTATGTCGTGATTGGTTACAGTAAAATATGATTGGTGTAAAAACGTGTTGGTTAAAAAATATTTCCCACGGAAAGATATTTGGATTCATCCTTATCTTCTAGATATGGCTCTCCAATTTGGAAATTATTCAAATTTTCTATCCCAATAATTCAATCTCAATTGTTTTGGGTCCCTAGGAATGGGAAGAATATTGATATTTGGAGCGACAATGTTATGGGAAAATAGCCATTTATTCAAACTCTTGAGCTTCATCCTTTGAAATATTGGATATATTCTCAAATAAAACAACCTCTTTATGATATTTCATCGTGGTTTTATGATGGATAGTGGAATGGTTGGAATTTTTTCTATGACTCTCCATAAGTTTCCCCTCTAGTTCAATAGTTTGCAACACATATTAAAGGGTGTTCTCAAAAAATGTTCTCCTCTATTGATTAGCGTGAGTGGGGAACACTAGATTTTTCAGTAAAGAAGGGCTATGATACATCTATAGTAGAATTTGTTCTTCCTCTTAGATCTCCCTTATGGAGTAAGATTTGGCATCTTGATGATAGACCTAAAATAAAAAAAGTTTTTGGACCTTGGTACATGGGAAAATTCTAACCACAAAGTACTTAGAAAAGAGAGGGGTACATGGTCCTTCCAAATGTTCTTTATTCTTGGATAATAAAAAAACTGTCTCTCATTTATTCTTTGATTGGCACTTCATATCTCAAGTCTAACAGCATGCATTGAAAGGTATTGAGCATCGATTTCACAGACCATATTCTTGGAGGTGTTTATTCAAAAAATGGGAGTTCATGTACTAAGGGACCCTTAACAACAAACCATTATTGAAGTGCTTGTTCACTTCTCTCCCAAAATATGTCTGCTAAAAAATCTATTTGGCAAGAAATCGAACAATCTTCCAACATGAGTCATCCAAGCTTGATTTCATGGAAAATAGAGATATAATTGCATTGTTAGCATAATAGATCATATTTCCAGGCTTCCATCTCTCCTCTCTACAATTTCTAGAACATTATGAAGAATCTTGGTTAGCGCAATTTAATATTAGCACTCAGCCTCCTAGATTGAAGGGGAGATGAGTCTCCCTGGGATCAAGTTGAAAAATATGAATGAATCAAGAAGAATTTCAAGCCCATAGAGAAAAGGAGACTACTTATATTCTCTTCTTTGATATAAATTCAAAACATAATCCAAGGGAAGTGGGTGGGGAGAAAGGGGGGGTTATTTATAACCCCAGCGGAAATTCTTTAGCTACATATTCTTGGAGTCTAAGTTTCTCATCCAACCACTTGGTACAAATCTATGGACTATATTAAGGTATGAAATTATGACAAGCAAAACTTGACAGTTATTTGGAATTTATTAACAATTATTAGGCATCTAATCAAGAGAACCAATTCATTGGATATCATGCTTACATCGGAATTAAGTCAGATCAAGTACCTCTCTTCCTCATTTTCTCAACCAAGGTTTTTTTCATGTTTTGAGAAACAACAATGTTTGTTTTCATGTTTTGAGAAACAACAATGTTGAATTTGACACACTGGAATCCCAAGCCACATCGAGAACAATAGGGACATTCTTCATTAACCATGAGGTCACTTTAGAAACCATCCCCTAACTTTAAGACATGACACTTGGAAAATAAATTGAAAGGTGTGTCCCAAAGAAAGCTCAATAATTTGGAATGAAATGTCTATTCAAGCATCCTATCATGAATAAAGGATCAAAATCAGTGGTAAATCTCTCAATATGAATCTCTTATTTTCAGTAAATATCAATTTTTTTTATGTACTTCAAAGTAGTTAAGATTCTAGGATTATTTTGCAAGCATTATACTTATCATCATGAATTGAATTGAACTTAGCATATTTCAAAAGCTTCCATATTTTGGTTGGATTGTTAGAAAGCCTGTTGTTTTTTTCTTTAATCAGCTACTCATGTCTATCTATTTTGTATGTACCTTAATACTTTACATTCTTTTTATAATACAAATCAACCAGTTCCACTTTAAAAAAAGGCATTGATCTTATCTCCCTTGGAATTAGTTCTTTACAATTTTCTTTTAGGAACCATTTTTGGAATTAGTTCTTTGCAATTTTCTTTTATGATGTGTTTTTCATACTGTGGAAATTTTATTGTTTAGAGGTTTCCCTAATGTGTAATAACTTTCCTGCGTGATTGACATATCTATTTTTTCAAAAAGGAACTACATCTATGGAAATAGGTGCTACCACTGCAAACTATGTTACTATTAAGAAATTGGTGATGTTGCTTCTCCCCTAGCTCATTCTCTTTAAGAGGAACTAGGTCAATTTCTACTACTTTCTTATTTTTTTTAATTGGTTGTGTTATCCCTAAATTATGCACCTGACTGCTAAGGGGAAAAGCTAGGGCACATCAGTTATTGCAAATGATTTATTGTTGGGTTTTCAAGTAGGGTTTATAGGTTGATTTATGGATTAGGTAGTGGATAAGTTGGACAACATAAGATTCTAGTTACACTTTTAGATCAGGTTTCTAAAACACTCATCTTGTTCAATGACATCCATTCTGATTAATTAGATAAAATGGAGATAAAATAGAAGAAGAGAGAAGTTGCAAGTTTCACAATCTGTTCACTTACAAAGAAGAATTTATAATCCCAAATAACATTTAGAAACCAAAAAGAATAACTTAAACACAAATCTTGGGACAGGTTTTAGCAAAATATTTACTGAAATTCAAAATGTAACAGGATAAACCAAATTATTTGCAAAATATTTGAATGCATTAAAGTAAGATAGAATAAATATAAGACAAGAATAAGATAGTTTAACCATCAAAATGTTTTTTCCATTGAGTGAAAAATGTAATAGATTCCAGGCATTACAATCCAAATCGATATGTTCCTTCAGTCTCACAAAATATGAACCTCATACTCTATCATATATTTTCCTTTTTATACAAAGAGATGGTTTCCATTTGGATATTAGATCCTAAAACCTAGTTATTGTTTTGATTATAATTCAATATACTTGGCTATTAGATAGGAATTACAACATTTCATTCAATGGGCAATAAAATAAAATCTTGGATCCTAGGGGTAAGATCCTCTATTTTAGGAACATATCCTTAAATCCTAACAAAATATGATCCAAATCATAGTCTCTCACGACAACTTACTCAAAATTCATGTACTAGTTCCCATCATCAAGGATAGGTCGAACTAATGAGGTGGAAACTCAACCATGACTAGGCAATTTTTTAGGAAACAAAATTCATAAAATCTGGAAAACATTTCCTTCAAAGATTTACCTGTAGTTCTCCAATGGTTCAATGTTTTGGGAAACTTCCCCTAAGTCACCTAATTTGGTTGATTCTTCAAGTGGGTTTTGAATGGATTTTCCAAATTCTTCATCGTTTTCTTGGAAAACACGTTAGAAAGTGACTGTAAAAACAATAACCTACAAGAAATTCTTCAATTTTTGTTGTAGCTTGAAATTTTGAATTTCTAGATCTATGCTTTTGAAGGATATCCTTTGTTTGATTATTGTCCTGATATTGATCATCCTCCATTATTGGCCTATTCAAACCAATAGAAATCTTAGGCTTCTTGGACTTTCTTTGAAACTTATGAATTTTTGTAGATGGAAACTTAACACTATTCTTGTTTGTAGGTTCAGATGATGTAGAGACTCGTTCTCCCACACACAGTTCTGACAGCTATGGAAACAAAGAGTTGGGGTTAAGACTTTGTTCCATTTCATCCGTCAATGGAGGTGCTTCAGCCTTGGAAGTTGTCCCTTTCCCTTTGTTTCCCCTGGTTTTCCTCACATAAATTCCCTTTAATATTTGAATTTCCAACTTTTCCTTCTTTGTGACTGTAGGGATTTTTTGATGGGTCTCTTTATCTATAATAATAAACTTTTGTTCTTCAAAGAAGAACTAAACAAAGCCTTATAATTTAATCTCAGCTTATTTGTGGGCCTGGTAGGCACACTTACTGGTTGTTTTCCCTTGCTACTCTTGCTCTATTTGGACTTTGGATTTTCCTTAGTCTGCAAATTTAGGGTTTCTTAAAAAGATTTAGATTCCATTTTTTGATGAGACAACTGAGATTATTTGTGTCATGGGTCTGGTCCTTCTTCTCATGTAAGCCTTTCCACATTCCAAATCCTCTTTCTTTCGTATAGAGAGTTTTAATTCTTATTTTGTTATTTCTTCTTGTTGAAGGAGACATTTTCTCTTACTCATTAACAATGTTTTATTTTGTTGGTACAGGTGATGAATAAAATTGATGCAGGAGCATCTTCAACAAGCCTACGTGGAGAGACAACTCAATGCCTTAGCGCGTCGTTGAATCATTTTGGAATCTTAACCACTAGTGTTTCCTACAAATCTTTTTTTTTTTTGAAATGATCCGAAACTGAAGAAGATAAAACGCTTGGAAGTTGAATGATCTGGGACTTTCACTCCTAGACTTTAATGTAACTGAAATTAAGTAGCATTTATTTATTTTTCTCAAGTAGACGAGTAGTCGGGGGGAACACTAAGAACCCTCTGAGATAAATAGAGGTTTTGTATGCTCGAATGAGGCTGTTGCAAGTTAGTAGGAGATTGTTGTGAGTTAGTTGTTGCTGAGTTTTTAGTTGTTGTTTTATCATAGTTGTAGCCATTTTAATTTTGAATGAATATAACAAAGGAAAATTGATCCAATACATGGTGTTTCTACTATTTACAATTCCCTGTTATTTTGTTTTCATAAATGAATGAGTTATGTTGTTGAGTATATGAAACTGTGAAGTGTTTAGATAAGTTTCATTTGTTCTCTTAGTTGAGTTCATGCAAGGTTTTCATATAGTCTACAAGGAGTGCCCTGATAGAGTCTGTTTCGACTTAGAAGCTCAGAAGAGATAGCATGAAACTTCCATTTTCAAGGAGTCCAAAGAGACTACTGCAAGGTGTGCATAGTTTCCACAAGGACTTAAGTCTTGTGTGGGATCTCTGCTGCAAGGAGTGATAGATTCTGCTTCGACTCATAAGCTCAAAAGAGATAGCGAAAATTTCCATTTTCAGGGAGTGCAAAAGGGACTACTGCAAGGCATGCATAGCCAGCCACAAGAAGCTAAGTATTGCGTAAGAATCTGTTGCAAGGAGTGCACAGATTAAAATTTCAACTAAGTGTAGAAGTAGCCCTCTGAGGAGTGAAAGGGCTCGAGAAGTGAAGCTCAGGAGAGACAGAAACCAAGAATCAACAGGAAGGGGGAAATATGTTGAAAGTTGCAAAGTGACGGTTGAGATCCGTTCAAGGGAAGAGAGACTATCCCAGGGCATCGGATCTGGGAAATGTTACTTGGTTGTTAGTCGCGGGTTCTTTATGAGATTCGTGGATCGGAGGATTTAGAGTATCGAGGAGTCAAAATCCCGAAACCTGAAGTCGCAAAGAGATCGCCACCATTGGTTGTCGGAGGGGGAATGAACCATAGATTTGGTTCTGAGTAACTCCGTCGATTCAAAGTTCACATAGAAAGAGACCAGCTGCACTTAAGGAAGTCGAAACCTGAAGTCATGAAGCATGAAGAGATCACCATCGTTGGTTGTCAGAGGGGGCGTGAACTGTAGATCTGGTTCTAATTAACTCCATCAGTTCGAAGTTCATGTAGAAAGAGACCAGCTACACTCAAGGCAACTGAAACCCAAAGTCGTGAAGCGAGAAGAGATTGCCACCGTTGGTTGTCAAAGGGGGCGTGAACCATAGATCTAGTTCTGAGTAGCTTTGTCAATTCAAAGTTCACGTAGAAAGAACCCAGTTGCATGCTAGGCATATGAAACCTGAAGTTGCAAAGTGCTAGGATGTTTATCCCCAGACCATAGTTTGAGGTCACGTGAATGAGGGGGACGAGCGAAAAGGAGCTACCGCCCAAAAACTAGGATTTTTTAAAAGCGTCAAGGAAGGCGCCTGCAGGTTCCATAAGACCTGTGGATAAAGACAAAAAGGGACCTATGTAAATCATTCCAGGACCATTGAAGGTATGAAAGATCTAATCCAACTCAACATATTAATATCCTTGACCAGGAGGTCACAGACTCTTTAGGAGATAAGGGGTGATTGCATCAAGTGGTATCAAAGCCTTATTTCATCTGTAGATTTCAGGCAAAGGGGACAAAGGAGATAGTATGATACCATCAAGTTGTATCAGAGACTGAAATCATTTCAGGTATTAAAGAAGATCTCGAATTTGTACTATGTGTGTGAGAAACAGTTATCACAATGCCACTGAGGAGGTGTGTGGAGCCACCTTTAGTCAATCGCGTTGTAGAAAGAGAAATGAGAGAGCTTCGTTCAATATTAGAGGCGATGGAGGCAGTGCAGAGGAGGGAAGATGATGCTGGGGACATCAGTGATACAGAGAGTGAAGAAGTAGAAGTCAAATAATCTGAAGGGGAAAATGTTATCAAAGAACGCTTACTGAGAGAAGTTGTTAAATTAGGAGCTAAATACAACTTAGACATCCCAATGTATGAAGGCAATTTGGATGTTGAAGAGATGCTAGATTAGATAAGATCCATGGACAAATATTTCAACTATGAAGATGTTGATGAGGAGAAAAAGGTGAGACATTGTTTCACCAAGCTAAAAGGACATGCAACAATGTGGTGGGATGAATTGCAGGCTGAGAGGAGAAGAAAATGAAAACATAGGATAAAGAATTGGGATAGGATGGTAGCCAAGATGAAGGCTAAATTCATGCCCAAAGATTATCAGATAAATCTGTTCAGGAAGTTGTAGAACCTGAGGTAGAAGGGTAAGACAGTGAAAGAGTACATGGAGGAGTTCTACAAGATAAATATCAGGACTGGACAATGAGAGAAGGATGAGGAAAAATTCGTCAGGTATATAAATAGCCCGAGGTATGAAATCCATGATGATATCAGCATGATGTCAGTAAGGACAGTAGAGGATGCTTATCAAATTTCTTTGAAGGAAGAGGAGAAGTTGTCCAGGAAACAAAGTCAACGAAACAGAGGCAGAAGCCCAAGCAAATGCAAGGGAGTTTCCAATGATAAGGCACATAAAACCAAAGACGAGATAGATAAACCACACAGTCACTCAGAAAGAGGAGGAAGTTCCTGAGGAAGACAAGGTGGTGGAAGAAGTTCTTCTAAAGGAATAGGAAGAAGTAGAGGAGGAGAAGTAAGGTGTTATGTTTGTGGAAAAGCAGGACACATGTCTTGGGAATGTCTCGAGAGAAATAAATATGGAGGAGATGAAGGTCACATTTCAGAAGCACAGAAAAGGAATATTGAAGAGGAAGGTGCAGAGGATAGAACATCCCTGATGTTGAGAAAGTTTCTCTTAAAACTAGAGTCGGAAATTGAAAATTCGGTGCAGAGGATGGAACATCCCTGATGTTGAGAAAGGTTCTATTAAAACCATATTTGAAAATTGAAAATCCAGTGCAGAGGAATAGTCTATTCAGGACCGCTTGCAAGATGAAAGACAGATCAAGGTGATAATTGACAGTGGGAGCACTGATAACTTAGTACCCACATAAATGGTGGATAAATTGGAGATGGAGACAATTTCACATCCAAATCCATATAAAGTCTCATGGTTGCAGAAAGGACACCAGGTAATGGTCACTAAACAATGCCTCGTTGAATTTAAGATAGGAGGATATAGAGATGAAATTCTGTGTGATTTGATTCCCATGGATGTATGTCATGTTTTGTTGGGAAGACCATGGCATTTTGACATAAATGTCATTCATGATGGGAGGAAAAATACATACACCTTGGAGAAGAATGGTAGGACACACATGTTGCTTCCAATAGAAGAGAAGAAAGTAAAAGAAGAATCTAGCACAAGCATACTTCTCATGAGTGGGAAGGAACTCCTGAGAGAAGTCAAGAAGTAACAGGAGATGCAGTTTGTTGTGGCGAGGAAACCGAAAGTTGTCCTTACAAATACTTCGATGGATGATTTTCCTGAAGAATTTCATGAACTGTTGGAGAATTTTGCTGACATAGTAGTGGATGAGTTTCCTAACTCATTGCCACCCATTAGAAGTATCAACCATCATATTGATTTGATACCAGGGGAAAGCCTGCCAAACAAATAAGCATACAAATTGACACCACAAGATAATGAGGAGGTAAAGAACCAAGTCCAGGATTTGTTAGACAAGGGTTTGGTCAGAGAAATCTTGAGTCCATGTGCAGTACCAACTGTGTTGAGTCCAAAGAAGGATGGAGGATGGAGAATGTGTACAGACTTGAGAGCCATTAACAAGATCACCATCAGGTATAGATTTCCTTTTCCAAGAATGGATGACTTAATGGATTGTTTAAGTGGAGCAAATTTATTTTCCAATATATATTTGAAAAGTGGATATCACCAGATAAAGATGTGAGAAGGTGATCAGTGGAAAACATCATTTAATAAAAATGAAGGGTTGTATGAGTGGCTTGTTATGCCATTTGGATTAACAAATTCCCCAAGTACTTTTATGATGTTGATGAATGAAATAGTGAAATATTTCATTGGCAAGTTTGTGGTTGTATATCTGGATGATATACTGGTCTTTAGAAAGACTAAAGAGGAGCATTTGAGACATATGAAATTAGTGATGAGGAGACTACAATAGGAGAGGTTGTTGATAAATCTGAAGAAGTCCTCTTTTATGGAGATAGAACTCATTTACTTGGGTTTTTTGATCTCTTCAAATGAATTGAAGATGGATCCAGAGAAGGTGAAAGCAATCAAAGAATGACCATCACCAAGGAGTATGTTTGAAGTAAGAAGCTTCCATCAATTAGCAAGTTTCTATAGGAAGTTCATCAGAAATTTCAATGTAATTTGTGCACCAATGATGGATACAGTGAAGAAGAGGCACAAGTATTTTAAATGGATAGAGGAGGCCAACAGGAGCTTCAATATATTGAAGGAGAAGATAACAGAATGACCAATTCTGGTCTTGCCAAATTTCGGGAAGACATTTCAAGTGAGATGCGATGCAAGTAGAGTTGCAATTGGAGCAATCTTGAGCCAGGATAATAAACCAGTTGCATATTTTAGTGAGAAGATGAATGATACTATGAGAAAGTACTCCACATACAATAAAGAATTTTATGTTATAGTTCAAGCCTTGACGAAATGGAGGAACTACCTTGTTCCAAAGGAATTTGTCTTATACAGCAATAACCAAGATTTACAATTGATAACCAGATAGGAGAAGTTAAAATAGAGACATGCAAAGTTAATTGAGTTTATGAATAATTTTACTTTTGTCATTAAACATATTTCTGGTAATTCTAACAAAGTTGTTGATGCATTGAGCAGGAGATGTCCGATTCTGCAGGAATTTTAGGTCAAGACCTTAGGCTTTGAACACCTTAAGGATATGTATTGTGATGATCCATATTTCAGGGAAGCATACGAAGCATGTACAAAACCCGTGCTGAGAGATAAAATCCAGTGGAGAGAGTATTTGATTCAAGAGGGATTGTTTTTCAATGGAAATCAGTTGTGCATACAAAAATGCTCAATGAGGGATAACCTTTTGAAGGAAAAGCATAGTGGAGGATTGGTTGGACATTTTGGCCATGATAAAAAAATTTCACAGTTGAGTAGTTCATATTACTGGTTAGGTATGAGAACAAAAGTAATGAAGTTTATGAACATATGTAGAATCTTCCAACATGCAAAAGGTAAAAGTCATAACACTGGATTGTATCAACCATTGCCAATACCAGAGAGGTCTTGGGATGTAATAAGCATGGATTTTATCTTGGGACTGCCAAGAACACAAAGAGGATGTGATTTCATATTTGTGGTGGTGGATAGATTTTCAAAGATGGCACAATTTATCCCATGCCAGAAGATCAGTGATGCAACACATGTTGCAAATTTATTTTTCAAGGAAGTTGTTCGTATTCATGGATTACCCAAAAGTATTGTCTCAGACAGAGATACCAAATTCATTGGTCATTTCTGGAGAACACTGTGGAATAATTTGGGGACATATTTGTCCTTCAACTCAGCTTATCACCCTCGGACAGATGGACAGACTGAGGTGGTGAACATAATTTTGGGAAACTTATTGAGGAGTCTGTTCGTTGAGCATCATAGTCAGTGGGATCAAATTCTTCCACAAGAAGAATTTGCATACAATGACTCACCAAACAGGGGCACTGGAAAGAGCCCATTCCAAATAATGTATGGAATGCAGTCAGGAGGAGTATCTGAGTTGAGAGACTTGGAACAGAGTGAGATCAGAAGCGTTGGAGCAGAATATTTTGCTGCAAAAATACAGAAGCTCCATAGCCAAATCAGAGAGCAGTTGTAGAAATCTAGCCAAGAGTACAAGCGCAAAGTTGATCAACATAGCAGAGAGATTCAATTTGAAGTATAAGATCAGGTTCTAGCACATCTCAAGAAAGAAATGTTTCCAAGATGAACATATAACAAGTTCAATATGTACAAAATAGGGCCATGTAAGATATTAAGGAAGTTTGGTGCAAACGCCTATGAGATTGAGCTGCCAAATGATGTGGTCATATCAACCATATTCAACATATCAGACATGTATCCTTACAGGGAAGATGACACAGAGAGATTAAAACATCAAGAGAAGATTCAATGGGAAAAGCAAATGCATGTAGAAGAAAGGCCACAGATAGAGAAGATCGTTGATTAGAGGATTGGCAAGAAGACCAGGAGGAAGACCTATTTTGAATATTTGGTCAAGTGGAAGGGACACCCAATAGAAGATGCGAGTTGGGGAAATGAAGATGATATCCAAAAGCATGGAAATTCAGTGCAGGAGCTCATGGACAGGAGTCCATGCATTCTTGTCCAAGGGAGTATGATGCAGGAGCATCGTCAGCAAGCCTACGTGGAGAGACAACTTAGTGCCTTAGCGCGTCATTGAATCATTATGGAATCTTAACCTCTGGCGTTTCTTGCAAATCATTTTTTTTTGAAATGATCAGAAACTGAAGAAGATCAAATGATTGGAAGTTGAATGATCACGAATGATCTAGGAGTTTCACTCCTAGAATTTAATGTAATGGAAATTAAGTAGCAGTTAATGTTTTTTCTTGAGTAGACAAGTAGTTGGGGGGAACCCTAAGAAACCTCTAAGATAAATAGAGGTTTTGTATGCTCGAATGAGGTTGTTGAAAGTTAATAGGAGATTGTTGTGAGCTAGTTGTTTCTGAGTTTTTAGTTGTTGATTTATCATAGCTATATCCATTTTACTTTTAAATGAATATAACAGAGGAAAATTGATCTAATGCATGGTGTTGCTACTATTTACAATTCCCTGTTATTTTGTTTTCATGAATGAATTATGTTGTTGAGTATATGAAACTGTGAAGTGTTTAGATAAGTTTTGTTTGTTCTATTCATCGATTTCATGCAAGGTGTGCATATAGTCCACAAGGACTGCGTTGACAGAGTCTGTTTTGACTCAGAAGCTCAAAAGAGATAGCGTGAAACTTCCATTTGCAAGGAGTGCAAATAGACTGATGCAAGATGTGCACATATGCCACAAGGAATTAAGTCTTGCGTGTGATATCTGCTGTAAGGAGTGTGTTGATGGGTCTTAAATCCATTGATTCAACAGTAGGAACGAAACCCATCACGATGCCCAATTAGAATCTGCAGCCTTTGAGATGGAATGGTTCTCCAGATCTTGTGATTCGACCAATTTTATCGACGGACTTTGTGTTTTCTTGTGAAGGCTCTCCCTTCAGGTAGGACTGTTCTTTTCTGTATTTTCTCTTGAGCGAAACTAGTTTGAGAGATGCAATCCAGCATAATCCAACTTTCAAGATACCAGATATATAAAATATGAAGAACATAAATAAAATGCTAGAAATGGTAGAATAACAGTAAAATATCCAGCATAATCTTCACAATACACAGAAATGATATAAGAATAGCAATAGAAATAGCACTTTGATTCAGAGAGAAATGTTCACAGGCCTCTTCGAGGGGGAACCTCCAATCGAGCAGTGCTCTGTTACAATAATCTCCAAGCTAGGGTTTTCATACCCTCGACCCTTATTTATACTAAATATGTCTATTAAGAGAAGCATCTAGAGGAAGATCCTTCTAGAAGCGGAAGCTTCTATTAGGTCTTCTTACATCTGCCTTATTCTATTTTATTGAAAGGCCTTATTAATATTGACCTTTATTACATCCGAATACATTATTCTACCTATGTGCGGGTTAGGACCTTAACATGTCCTCCCCCTTAAAAATAGCCTTGTCCTCAAGGCTTGAGATGTGGAAACTGTTGCAGAATGGTAGCTGGTTCCCAAGTGGCACCTGCTAGAGTCATATCTTTCCACTGTACTAGCACTTCCTTGATGGTTCTCTGACGCAGGCGACGCTCATGCTGGTCCAAAACTGCTTCTGGTTGTAGCCAAATGGATCCTTCTTCAACTAACTTTGGAAGGTTGGTTTGAATTTGGCACCTGGTTCCAATCACCTTCTTCAAGCATGAAACATGAAAAACAGGATGTAGCTTCGACAAACTGGGCAGAGCTAATTGATGTGCGACTTGTCCCACAAACTTGAGAACTATGTAAGGGCCATAAAATTTGGGTGCTAGCTTCTGACAATGCTCGGCCTTGAGGGAAGTTTGCTTATATGGTTGCAATCTCAGAAACACCTGATCCCCTTCTGCAAATTGACGTTCAGAGCGACCTTGATCTTCTTGTTGCTTCATTCTATTATGTGCCATGACCAAGTTCTCTTTAAGGGTACAAAGGATATCCTCTCGGACTGTAAGTGTTTGGTCAACTGCCTGGACCTTCGAGGTACCCAGTAACTATGAGAGAACTGAAGGTGGCTTCTTTCCATATACCACTTCAAAAGGAGTCATGCGAGTGGTTGTATGATATGTAGTGGTGTACCACCATTCGGCAAGGGGTAACCATTGAGCCCACTGGTGTTGTTTCTCAAAGGCAAAGCACCTTAGATATGTATCCAAACACTTGTTGACAACTTCCGTTTGACCATCCGTCTGGGGATGATATGTTGAGCTGAGATGAAATTGTGTGCCTTGTAGCTTAAACAGCTCTTGCCAAAAATTGCTTTTGAAAGTTGGGTCTCGATCGGAAACAATAGAGTGCAGCATGCCATGAAGCTTGAAGACCTGGTCCATGAAAATTTGAGCCACCATGGATGCAGTAAATGGGTGGTGAAGAGCGCAAAAATGAGCATACTTGGAAAGGTGATCCACCACCACCATTATGACTGATTTATTCCCCGATTTGGGTAAGCTTGTAATAAAGTCCATAGAGATATCCTTCCAAATAGCAAAGGGAATCAAAAGTGGTTGGAGGGTGCCTGGAGATTTGATTATTTCTCCCTTGTTACGTTGACACACCTCACATTCAGCGACAAACTTACAGATGTCCTGTTTCATACCATCCCAGAAAAAAGAACGTTTGACTCAGTCATATGTTTTGGTGAACCCTGAGTGCCCTGCTGTGGGTGTAGCATAAATCTCATAAAGCACCGTGGATTTGAGCTTGGATTGTTTACTTAAATACAAGTGGCCTTTGTATCGAAGCTCATCCTGGAGCAAAGAGTACCCTAGGGGAGTCGGAGCCTTGTTCTGCAATTGCTGGATCAGATGCGAACGTTTGGGATCTTGAAGCCATTCCTGGTGCACAACTTGGAGCCAATCGAGTACAATGAAGGAAAGAGAAAAAAGGGATCCTTCATCTTCCTATTTCCAGGACAGTGCATCTTCCACGACATTGTCTTTTCCCTTCTTGTAAATGATCTCATAATCATATCCAAAGAGCTTAGTCACCCATTTTTTTTGTTCCTAGGAGGAAATGCGTTGTTCCAGAAAGTACTTGAGGCTTTGATGGTCGGTCTTAATTTGGAAGCGTTTCCCCAAGAGATAAGGACGCCACAACTCAACGGCATACTGAATCACAAACATTTCTTTTTCATAAATGGGTTTGCCCAGATTCCTTTCAGACAGTTGTTTTCTAGTGAAGGCCAAAGGTCGACCCTCTTTCATAAGGACAACGTCAATTCCTATCCCTGAGGCATCACATTCCAATACAAAGGTCTTTGTGAAGTCGGGAAGGGCCAGAACCAGAGTGGTGCACGTGGTCATCTTCAAGGTTTGAAAAGCTTGAGCAGCTGCTGGAGTCCAAGTGAAAGAGTTATTTTTTAGGAGAGCCGTGAGAGGTGTTGTAATCTTTCCGTAGTTCTTAATGAACTTGCGATAATACCCTGTGAGGCCCAAAAATCCATGCAAGCTTTTGAGAGTCTTTGGGTGTGGCCAGTCTTGCATAGCTTCAATCTTTTTCTGGTCCACCCTGATGCCATCCTTTCCCACCAGATAACCTAAGTATTCTACTTTTGAGGCACCAAAAGCACATTTGGATTGTTTCAGGAAAAGTTGGTGCTGAGAGAGTAGGCAGAGAACTTGATCCACATGAGTAAGATGGTTTGTCCAGGTTTTTCTATAGATGAGGATATCATCAAAGAAAACTAAGACAAAATGACGAAGAAAAGGGCGGAAGACATGGCTCATGAGGCTCTGGAAGGTGGAGGGGGCATTACACAAACCAAAGGGCATGACCAAAAACTCATACTAGCCCTCATGAGTGCGAAAGGCGGTCTTGAGAATGTCATCCTCCTTCATACGTATATGGTGATAGCCCGAGTGAAGATCAAGTTTGGTAAAGAATTGGGTGCCACTCAATTCATCTAGGAGGTCATCAATGACAGGAATGGGAAATTTGTCTTTGATTCTCAGTTTGTTGAGAGCATGGAAGTCAGGACACATTCTCCAAGACCCTTCTTTATTCAGTACCATGACGACCGGAGAGGAGTAAGGGCTCGTACTAGGATAGATGACGCCGGAAATAAGGAGTTCCTGGACCATTTTTTCAATTTCATTTTTTTGTGTAAAGGGGTGGCGATATGGACGTATATTGGGGGGAAGGCTTCTTGGGACAAGGGGAATGGAATGATCATGGACATCGCGGGAAGGAGGGAGTCCTTGGGGAGTGGAAAATACCGTTTGATGTTTAGAAATGAGGGCTTGGAGGTCTTGGGGCACTGATGGTGTCTCTGTGGCTTGTATGGCGTGGAGTTGGGCAATGACACCAGAATGACCTTTTTTGAGCAGTTTTTCCATGTGATGAGAACTGATGACCTCAGGTGAACCAGCAGTGATGCCTTGGAATTTATATTGGTGGCCTCCTTGGTCGAATTGCATGGTTAAGTTCTGAAAATCCATGAGAATGGGACCTAAAGTCCTTAGCCAGTCTGCAACCAACACAATGTCACAACCGCCCATGTCAATAGAAAACATATGGGATTTTAGGTGGTAGTCACCGATTTGGAGATGCACATTTTCACAGCGCCCGCCACATTTCATAAAACCACCATTGGCAATCATGATTTGGAAATTGTTGACAGCATGGATGTAGCAATGGGTTTCTTGGGCAATGCGGAGATGAATAAAATTGTGGGTGTTGCCACTATCAACCAGAATGATGACCTTTCGGTGCTTGATGTAACCAATTAATTTGAGGGTTTGGAGGGCATAGAAGCTGGTGAGAGAATTGAGGGAAATGCTCGGTTCTACTTCAGGAGGGTTGGAGGGAGGGTTTATGTCAGTGATTTATGGTGACTCGGGCACAAGGGGAGTGTCAACATCCTCTTCCAGAATATCCTCAGAGATGGCCATAAAAATATTTTGTTCCTTACATTTGTGGCCTCAGAAATATTTGTCATCATAATTATAATAGAGGCCTTTGAGTTGGCGTTCATCCATTTCATCCCTGGTCAATTTTTGGATCTTTAATGGGGCAGAGGGAGTAGTGGGGTTTACTGGTTTAGGGCGAGGGATAAAGGAAGGCTTACGGTTTTGAGAGGAAACAATTTGTTCTGCTTCTTTAGATTTTTTAGTAGCCTCCACCCAAGTCGTAGGTCAAGCCATGAGGACATGGGCCTGAATATCCTCCTTGAGGCCACTGATAAAACACTCTTGAAAGAAAGCATCAGTGATGCCCTCTGTTCCAAAAGCCAGGTGCTCAAATGCAACTATGAAGTCTTCTATTGTGCCTGATTGCTTCAATTTTGTCAAACGACCCAAATGGTTGGTGTCAGTGTCAAAGCAATCATAAAGCTCAGTCACAAATTGTGTCCAAGCAATATACCCTTGACGGGAAGTTTTTCTCCATTGCCACCATTGCTAGAGTTCTTGATCTAGATGAAGAACACCAGATGAAGAACACCATATCGGAGTTTGGCCAAGTCATCTGTAATGTTGTAGAGAGAGAAATAATGTTCCATTTGGGTGACCCAACCAGTGGGGTCCGAGCCATCAAATTTGGTTACATCCACCCACGGAAGGTGTATGTCCTGTTGAAAGTGATGGGGTTGAAAGGAATGGAAAGAAGTTTCACCTTCAGTCTTTGTATGTGAATCAGGAAAATAGTCATCGATAGGGATCTTGAGTTTGATGCAGAGTGATGCAAAGACAGATTCAAGCTGGGTGGTTAGTTTGTGTTTGACTTCCACCATTGCGGACTGTACGGCTACATTTACGGATGCATTTATGGTGGTATTGATGGATGCATCACAGGCGGCAATAGTAGCACTGAGTTGTTGCACTTCTTGTTGGGTCTCTAGGAAACCAGATTGCAAGGTGTTGAAGCGAGACTCTAGTTCTTGGCTATGGGTATGGGCCATGAGGATGGGTGAACTGAAAAGAGAGCGGGCGGGGTCAGAAATTTTTGTAGAAAAATGATATGGATTAATGTGATAAGGGAGAAGAGATGAATCTAATGGAATAGGTCTCAAATAATGGTGAAACAATTTCTAGACTCGTTTTTTTTTTTTGTNCAGGGTTATACTTTGGTCTGAAGAATGCTGCAGTGTTGAAATCCCCAAATTCTTAACTAGAAAGAAATGTGTATTTACTTGGTAACCCGAACACAGATGCGCGACAATAGATCTCGCCGATTTAATTTGTTTATGTTTATGTTTATGTTCCCCAAGGGTTAGGTATTCAAGGGTTCTACAAACAAGGGTTTGCCCTATGCTATAGCTCTTTGATATACGTGTGGGGTCCAATAGTAGTACTCGACCCAATATCTCAGGGCACTAACTAAGGAGGATAGACCGTACCCTTAGTCGTACTACCCGACTACCCAAGTACTAGAGAGTATCTTCCCGAGTGTTATTCTTGGTGACACTATAGCAGTCCGATGGCTGATAGGTTTATCTAAAGAGGGCTTCAGAAAATCTAGACCGATCTATACACAGGTGTTGTCTGATGCGCTACCACTCGAAGGGGTACCAATAGGGGTTACAAGGGTGGCCAACAGATGTACGCTTAAGAACCACTTGTATTTCCTACGTGTATGAATCCCTCAACCACGGGTTTATGCACGTAATGACATATCTCTATGGATTAAAGATGCCAGAATACGTCTCTACCCTGGAAAAAAAAATACCCACAATTTCTGCCAAGGAAAGTGCTCTGATACCACTTGCAAGATACCAGATATATAAAATATGCAAAACAAAAATAAAATGCTAGAAATGGAAGAATAACAGTAAAATAGCCAGCATAATCTTCACAATACATAGAAATGATATAAGAATAGCAATAGAAATAACACTTTGATTCAGAAAGCAATGTTCACGGGCCTCTTCAAGGGGGCAACCTCCAATCGAGCAGCGCTCTGTTACAATAATCTTCAAGCTAGGGTTTTCATACCCTCGACCCTTATTTATACTAAATATGTCTATTAAGAGAAGCATCTAGAGGAAGATCCTTCTAGAAGCGGAAGCTTCTATTAGGTCTTCTTACATC
>ML778025.1:742114-755763 GCA_009831015.1 Picea engelmannii
CCTTATTCTATTTTATTGAAAGGCCTTATTAATATTGACCTTTATTACATCCGAATACATTGATCTACCTATGTGCGGATTAGGACCTTAACACAACTTGACAAGTAATAGGACTGAGTTTCAACTACTAGGAAGAGGTTGAGCTTGGGATAACTCGTTGCTCAAACATGCAGGTAGTGATTCTATTCCAAAGGGCCTAGTACTAATACATTAACCAAATGAACATTGAATTGTTGTCTGAGAAAAACTAATTAACAGGAAGAAAACACATATGTAATCAAGATCACGGTAAGAAAAATAATTCATCTACCATAACTTTCATCACATAACAACACAACGATTTATCTTCATCATTAAGCAAAGAACATCAAAAGATTTCACCAGATAACTTGACAACAAAATCAATTGCCCTTACTCATTTACTACATCATTCATGGAACAGGATAGGAAATAATTCTTCTCCAACTCCAATCACATACATCTGATGAAAATAGCTTGTCTTTGGTCTAGAAGGAATTCTCAATTCATAGTAGTCTCAAAATAATTATCAACAACCAAAAAGGAAATAGTTCTTACAACAACCATCGACCCCTGACTAACCGGTCGATGTCTCTATTTATAATATGAAATTCAACCAAAATTAATGGCTAAGTATAGTTTGAACCAAACAAAAATTTCCACGTGGCATTGTCATCCAACAGTTTCTTTAACAGTCTATATGGGATAGTTCTTGAAAAGGATGACTTCTTTCATATTCAGACCAACTGATAAACAGTTCTTCATAGGTTTGAGCTGATGGGAATCTATTTTGTTCCATTGGAGATGCATATACTCCTCTGATATCCACTACATGCATTCGGTACTTTGCCAAACTGGCGTTCAACTGTTGCAGCAAGGTCTGAGCTCTGATCGAGCATTCCACTAATTGTTGCACTTGCCCTGGATTTGCATCGGCTATCCTTTCACATTCTTTGGCCTATAGAAAGTTTCGTTCAGTATGTATCTCGAACATGTCGCTTGTAGCCCAGTAGTCTCAATCATTTAGTTCTTACTTGATCTCAGTCGCTCCTTAGAATGACCTGTGATGACATGGCCGAAGCCGCTGCTCCTTTTGGTTAAGATGAATTATGACAGCGTATCATGGAGTGGCAAATCAATTACGACATCCATGAGGGTTTTAAATCGTCATAGTAATTATTTGACCTTTGGTGTTGAAAAGAGACGTTGAAGGTGAGCGTGTGCATGCATACTCCCCTTTGCGTGGAACTTACTATCACGTCTTTATGACGAAACCGAATGAATTGGCCTTCTGCGAGATATTTCCTGGGACTATTCGTAGTAAAGAAATGCTTTCATCGGCCGCCGCCAATGAAAGTCGATACTCGGTTGTTTTGACTTTCTGAACGATTTTCTCCATCTTACAAATTTTACCGATGCCAAACCTTTGAAGCACGTTGGGGAAACTTCTAGGTCATCGATTCTTTGAGTGGTTGTCAAATCCTCTTAATTAATTCAATCAGGAAACGTATAAGATTAAGTGAAGGTATCAGTTTCATAACTGAAGTGAAGACATTCGATGCAAGAGATTGAGTGGTACCCAAAAAACAAGAGAAGTCATAGACCCCTTTTTTAGGGTGTGTTGAGTGCTCAACAAATGGCGATTCACTGAGTGAATGAAAAATATTTGATTCATAACAGACACACATTTATTCATACCTACACATATTACAATTTATTTATTTTATTTATTTATTATTATTATTATTATTATTATTAAATTTTTTTATTTTTTTTTTAAACTAATGAAAGTATTGTTTTAGGGCCTGGCCATTCACTTGGAGGGTATCAGGTTCCCCTCTCAGATTCTGCAATCGATAGGTACCTGCCCCAGTTTTCTCAGCCACTTGGAAAGGTCCAAGACACAGGCTTTGAAACTTAGAATGTTTTCCCTTTGGTTCATTTTCTTTGTCCCACTTCAGCACTAAGTCTCCTACCTCAAAGTTCTTTTCTTTAGCCTTATGTTTATCAAACCATTGTTTCACTATCTGTTGATGAGCTAGGAATTTTTACCTAGCCTTTTCTCTCTATTCTTTCAGCATGAGCAGAGTGTTGATTCTATATTGTATGGCTGACGAGGGTTCCTCATTGGAATCTTGGGCCAATTGGAGAGATGGTAGATAAACCTGTTTGGGAGAATGGCTTCTTGTCCGTAGACCAAAAAGTATGGAGAGTTCCCGAAAGCTTCCTTGGGCATGACTCTATCAGCCCATAGAGTGTTATGGAGTTGGTTGTGCCAATTTCTTTGGTTATCTATAACCATCTTCTTCAAAATTCTTACCAGGTTCTTATTAGTTGAATCTGCTAGACCATTTCCCTGAGGGTAGTAATCTGCAGAGTACTTGATCATTATCCCTTTGTCCAGAGAAAAATCTGTTAACAGGGTAGAAGAAAAGTAAGCTGCATTATCAAAGACCAGAACGGAAGGGACATTGAACCTTGTGATCAATTGTTGTTCTATAAATTGGATTACTACCTTCTTGTTTACATGAGTCAGAGGAATGGTCTCTACCCATCTCGTGAAATAGTTGGCAGCAATATGAATGTATTTGTGGAGTTTTGAAGAACTAGGAGTAATTTCTCCTATGATATCCAACCCCCACCACTCAAAAGACCTAGAGACAGTCATGGGTTGAAGTGGGATTGCTGCCCTTTTCTCCTTTCTGGCACTTATTTGACAAGTCTTACAGTTCCTAGCATGAGTATGAGCATATTTAAACAAGGTGGGCCAGTAATAATCGACTCTCATAATCTTATGGGTGGTAGTGTTCCCTGCAAAGTTTCCTCTGATGGGGCCATCATGGAGTTCCTTCAGCACCATGTCCACGTCTTCTCCTTCGAGACATATCAATAGTACCCCATCATAATTGATCTGAAAGAGCACTGAATTTATAAGGCGATACTATGCAGATCTCAATCTCAGGGCTCTCCTTTCCCTAGGGTTGAGGTTCTCGGGATACGCTCTGTGATGTAAAAGGTAAGCTAAATCCTTGTACCATGAGTCTTTTCTTGGGGAGATGTATGCTACTTCATTGCACCATAGCGTCATTTCATTCTCCCACCCAGGATCTTCATTCGCTTGGTCCTACACTTTGGCTATGAGTTTACACAAACCTTGTCCTCTTACTAGCTTGGAAGGTTTTATATCTAGATAAAATTCCTAGACTACTGCCATCCAGTTCCCCCTTCCTTTCCCCATTTCTTGTTGGGTAAACAAGGATTGAACTGTGGGGTGCGGTATAATCACCTTAGTGTGTTTCTTGAGAATGTAGGACCTGAAATGTTTTACTTCCTTATAGACCGTGTAGGCCTATTTTTCTATGGCGGGATAACTGAGCTCAAATCCTTGAATATTAGTACTCATAAAGGACACTAAGGCTTCATTGTTGTCATCGTCCTTCTGGGTTAAAACCGTCGCTAGCGATTGGTATAGTGTTCGGGTCTAAAAGGAAGGCATACAATTAATTGGGAAGACAATAGGAAGTGTGTGGAGAATGTGTCAACACATTGACCAGAATTCCAACTTATGGATGGTGAGATACATGACTGAGATAAAGAGAATTATGTAATTCAATGCAAGGTGCACTAAATAAGTATGCATCGAGAATTTCAATCATGCATAGTAAGTAATAGAATTGTATACTTAAATGAACTTTGTTGAATGCATTTTGTGAGTGCATGTATATATGTTTTGGGCAAGGAACTAATTATACTAATGGTTGAAATGTTGCTAACTCATGAAGTTGAGAACATTTCAGGAACTGTTAAACATTGCAATAGGAAAGTTGCAAGCCAGGTAGTCACAGGAATAAAGACTATAGAAAATTTTATGTTCAAAAAATTTAAATAATAAACTTACTGTTATTAATTATGAACATGCATATGCATATAATGATGAGTCATTCTATTTGGTTAAAGTTTTTGGTAATTGTGATTGAATTTCTAGGTGCGAGAAATTCTAAGATCATTGTATAAGGTGTTGTACATGTTGAATTATGATGTATAGAAAATACTGACAATTGTTGGTTGTATGAAAGATGAAGGATTGCAGGAAAAATGGTATGCAGTTTGGTGCCTGTGGAAAACCACAAGGATGGATGCATTCATAATATGGCAATAGCCAAGATGAATTATGAAACAAAATTTCATTTTTTGGAAAAACGTTGAACTAATTGGAGTTCCTAATTGAATTCTTTTATGTTTTCTCATGATAAATGCATGTGGGTGATGCAGATGAGATGATGTTGAATAAAGTTATAATGTTGACTACAAAGAGTAGTTCAGGGAAGATGTCGATTGGAGACCTCTGAGGGCAGTTGGAACTCCTTGAGCCATGGTGCTCTAAGACTTCTAGTTTGACGTTTTGTTGAAGCCCGAGGAAAGGGAGGTGTAACAGTCGATGGACTGTGTGACAGTGAAGGTGCACACTCCTGGGGTGGGACAGGAATGTGGGGAAGAGAGACCATTGGTTGGAATGTTGCTGCAGTTTGGTACCCTAGCCTAGACCATGTTCATATGGAATTCTTCTCAATCAAAAGATAAGTATCAATTCTCTATTCATTATATGTTATGTATCTCGTAATTCGTATACAGGTTATAATGTTATTAGAATTGCATGTATATATATTGCATGTATGTTCTAATGTTGCTTCTGAATGAATAGGTGTACGAGAAGAGTGTTTACATATATGGAGTCATAGCACTGCTGAGAGTTTATCAATGGATGGAACATCGTAGATCTACAACCATTCGGTGCTTTCAATGAGGTTTAATTGAAAAATGTAACATGGAACAATAAGTTGAATGCTTTCCTGAAGCAACTCATGGGAATAGAGAAATTGTGTTTCAGCTGCAGTATGGATACCAAAATTGGTGATTTAAAGTAAATATGGATAATGGGCTTCCAATAGCTAAAGATTGGAGTTTTTTTGAAGAATTTTTGAATTATATATGTATAAACAAGTTCCACTGAGGACAGTGAAAAAATAATGGGAGGGGATTGTAGTATCCCTCGATAGAACCCCAATTGTGAATATGAATTGTAAACATGTTTTTTAGGCTGGTGAGCCAAGTTATAATAAGTTGGGAGGCTTATGTGATGACTATGCCAGGAGCCTGATATTTGTTTTGTATGTGTAATTATGCAGATCATTAATAAAAATATAAACATTGTTGTGTGTAGACCAACCACGAAGAAGAGTTATGGGGGACTAAGCTCCACTAGGTAGGATAAGGAAGGGGGGCTAAGTATTTGGGCCTAGGGTCTAATCTAGCGGGATTACTTCTAGAGGAATAATATTTTACTATTATTTCCTGAAAACTAAGGTGGACATATTATGTTTTGTTATCCTAAGTTTCTGGTGACTAGGGACGTAGGCTAAATGGAGTGCATGCAACTCCAAGAAGACAAGTGTCAACCTAGGCTCATGTAGTTAAAAGCTAAAGTGTCAGCTGTGTTGTGGGGGGGGGTTTCCATTCTCGACCCACTGTCTAACCGTGAACCAGGGCATACATCACGGATCGAGGGAACCAGTAATCATATGAGTAAAATTGTGTTGGTAGCTCACTGGTCATTTGTACATCCTCTGCGTGAGTTTGTGAGGCCATTCTTCCATCCTCCATATGAACCCGATACCTCAATGGTGATTCTTGGATAACCACGCATCTCTAAAAAGGAGAACGAAAAAGTCAACCTGTTTGATTCTGTGAACCCAGTCTATATGCACCCACAGAACTGAGTTCGTACCTGAGACGTTTTGATTTGTTGCCTTCTATGGAGATCCGATTTGTGTCAAAAATGTTGGTTGTTGTGGCCACGCAATTATTGGACTGAGTGTGGCTTCTTGTCGTCGATTGTTTCCTATTGAGCACTGATATGTCCTATTGTTAGACTATTGTTTTGTTGGGTGTCCATACCCATTTTTCCCTATTTCCATTGATTTTGTTTTTGTTGTCAATCGTACCCAGTTGTAGCTAAATCAAAGACTGGTTATCAGACCTGTGAGCAACTCTCCCAGGTGAGAGAGTCTATTGGAAAGTGAGTTCTCCTAGAAGGGTGTCCTGTAGCAGCCACAGTACTCTGAGACTTTTGGTCCAACCTATTGCTGAAGCCTAAGGTAAGGGAGGTATACTAGTTGATGGACTTGTATCAGTGAAGGTGAAACCTCCTGGGGTGGAGCATGTGTGTGGGGAATGAGGGTCTATGTGTTGTGGGTGTAAGTGGCTCCTGGGATAAAAGATCCTTCCTATTTCTTTGTGCAACTTCCTTGTTGTCCTTACCAAGCTTAGAATTCCCTTGCTTGCTGGAGTTTAGTCCCATATCGGGGGTGACCTACTATTGAGAGTGATAAGCAATGTGGTCTAACGATGGGAGGTTTATGGAAGGTTTTCACGTAGTTGGTAGTCTTCTAATAAAAGATAAGTATGACTCTTATGTTCATTTACATGCAGTGTAACGGTACATGTGTTGTAATTGATAATTATTTCCTGTGTATGTTGTATATGCTACATGTGTAGGATTATTGTTATTTCCGCATTATTATGTTATATATATGTAGAATAGTCATTCTATGTTTATATGGATGTGTATGTTTTTTCACAAGTATCTCTGTGTGGCATAGCCCAGTAGTTAAAGGCTAAGTTAAGTTTGTGTTGGTAGCATTACCCAATCTTTGGAAGTTCGTGGATGTTATAGGGGGAATCAATGCAATGGAGACCATTGCTTCTTAAGGGGGGAGGATTGATCCAGGTGGTTATTGGTTGCCACCCACCTATTCCAACTGGTTCCTTGTGTTCGTTTTTGTTCAACACGTTATTTTGTACTCCTTTGTAATTGTGGGTTCTACACTTTTGGGGTTGTCTGAATCCCCACACATCCTCCAGGTGGATACGGGTGGCCTCTCACCTAATCCAACTAGCTTATTCTGTATGGTTTCATGTTAGCAAATCTTGTTGTACT
The DNA here is from genome assembly GCA_009831015.1 of Picea engelmannii. NCBI lineage: Eukaryota > Viridiplantae > Streptophyta > Pinopsida > Pinales > Pinaceae > Picea > Picea engelmannii. The sequence continues at coordinate 749,130 of ML778025.1, forward strand.
TCCGGGGCTGTTTTGGTGCCCTAAACGTTGTTTTTTTTTGGATCGTCATAGCCGAATTGTAGATAGAGTCAGTGTTTGATGGAAGAATGTGTATTTATTTGAAATACCTTTCTAATGGGCTATCACGCACCTAAAGTGGAGGTTGTATGCAAACGTTACAAACCTAGGAAGTTGATGTACCAAATTACACCAACTTACCTATAGGGCCCACATAACTTTTGGTGTTTCACCTTCTAGGGTTAGGTTTTTGGATGTCTAAGGTTTTGGCATTCATGAATAATATCAAAAAGGCATATGGAGCCTCATTGTAATCCATTCTTCTCAGACGGATGCGCGTAGCAGGAACATCTATTCTTAGAGATAGCTACCACCATTCGAGCAAGTTTTAAGTTCTGGAGTTTTACAGTTTCAACTTATTTCATTATTTAATAGAAGATATTGTTCACTGGATATTTGTGTTATTCTCCATATCTCTGTGTTTATTGTATTCAGTATGTTAATCAGTTCATTCCTCTCCTAAATTATGATGAAGCTTGTTGGAAATATATTAAGGAGGAGATTCATTTCGGGGGCTCAATCAAAGCCTTTGGCCATCATTGAGGTTCCTGATCATGAAAAAAAACGTCATTTAGGCCCTCAAAATGGCCCCAGAAGTTCACCAACCGAAAAACTGCTAAAATTAGTAAGTTGCCAAAAACTGTTTTGATCCAATTCGACAAGGTGGGTAGCCACCAAGATCCTCCTGGATCAACTACATGGTTTAAGGTTCCACTCCAAGGTTTCATCGTTAGGATTAAATGCATCAAGGTTTATCTTACCTTCAGCTTCTTTCTCCAAATTCCTTTACAAGGATTCACCAAATCCTCACTTAGATATACAAACTAGATAGGACTTTTTATAGGTTTAAGTTCCCACATTAGGGTTCTACCTCTATGATGCATATTCGAGTTCATGCAACCTAGAATTATACAAAAAGGAAACTCTAGGTAACAGTGGTCTCGATAATTCATGATTTTGGAATTTTCTCCTAGATCATTTGACTAACATATATAAAGGAAAGAAGATCCAATAACCCAGATATTCTAACATTGGTTTTTTGAAGGTTGAACCGAGAAACATCTCGGTTTAACTTTACAATTGTCATAACTCATAAATTAGAGATTCAAAGGGAAGATGATTCTTGGTTAAAATAATTTATAATCTGTTCATATTGTTTACATGGTTTTATGCCATGAGAAATAAGTTTTCTAAGGATATATCCAAAAGAACATAAACAACCTAAAATTATCCAAGATACATGGAATTATAGGATTAAAAATTCATTCCACTCTACCCATGAACCATACAAATTCATGAAGTGAAAAAAATTCATAATCATTCAAACATGTGAACATACAAGACATAATTAAACACTTGTCTATTTATAACTACTAGGTATACCAAACCAACTGAGGACATGCACTTTTCCACCCAAATGTAGGCGTTTTTGCACTATGCTCTCTACAAAAGTCCACCCACGTACTAGACCATGATACCACCAAGGAACACGATTTTATTAAGTTATAATGGGTTGAGTGTGAAGGCCACTCTCCATCACAAGAAGTCAACAACAGGAATTCCATTTAACCCATCAATTCAATGCCTCGTCGAGATTTTCCAGTTTCCTTGTCAGTTGGATAAGCTCAACACCTTAGAGTACCTTCACTACTATATTGTCCCTTGACACCCTCCTCTCTTAAGGCGGGTTTCCTATTCCACGAACATTGGAGTTGCAACCCTCGTTTGAGGTCAGGTTGGGGTTTCTTCCTACTGAAAATTCAACAACTATCTCTACTCTACCAATATATTCTCCTCTTCTATAGTTCCTCCTCCTCTCTTCTCTTGACTACTCTCTACCTTCCCATGACATAACTATCCCTTCTCTGAAAATCCCCTTTCATCCTATCTTCCTTCTTCAGAAGGTTCACGATTTCTCTTCCATATCTTAGAGGAGTTGAAGGGTCAATACTAAAAAATGAGATGGGCACTCTATTGTACCCAAATTGATAGTCCTCAACCATCCTAGATACTCTTCCATGATTCCATTCATGGTGGTTGGGTGGTTTCCAAAATACCATCTCCACTCATTAATTTAATTTCAAAAAATGGGAAAGGGTGGAAAATATCTTCAAATATAAATTTTGGAAAAATGGACATTATGGATCTTAGGTAGGGTAATCCTTTCCCCCTCACTGGTTTCCACTCATAGAATCATGATTTTTATCATCACTTCTCGCTTCACTAATCTATCCAACAATATTTTCATTAACAAAATATAGTTACATAGTTTTAATATGTCTATTTTAGTCTTATAATAGACAAATATATCTATCCCAACTCACGATGAACCTAAGTCATAGTTATGATTATATACTAGGGGAAAATAGGGCGCTATAGGGTGCCCAAGCCTATGAAAAAACTTATCATGAGAACCAAAAAGAAAGAAAGGAGATAACTAAGGTATCTCGTGATAAGTAGGCTCTACCACACAATCTATGACAAATGATGAATAAAAATGTGTTAAAAATTACAACTTGGTGGGCTCAATCCTAAGATGTGACAATTTAATAAAAAGGTTAACAATGCAAAATTCAATGTGAAAATACCTATTCCTATATGCCAATCAAGAATCATTTACCTCAATATATGAAAAAATTAACATTGAAAATGCCAAATAAAATTCACTTCACATTTCCCATAGACTTGCAAACTTTAGAAACAACTTTCTTGGGTTTGAATAAGGAAATAATCCAAAAGAAAAAAGAAATGAGGTAAAACAACATTTTATGTTGCAAAATATGGTAAAAATGTCTTAAAATAAGACAAAAATGAGTTATTTTTTCCATGTTAATTGTAAAAAAAAACACATTATATGAAAAAAGAAAAACAATTACCCCAATATTCAAGAATTTATTTTAGTAGCATTGACCAATCAACTTGGATTTCTTCTTATCAAGGTACTTCAAAATCACCTCATGTTTCATTTCCTTACTAGAATTTTCAATTTTTTTTGGTCTTTTAGCTACAAGAGGAACCCTTTCAAATCTTTGTTTTCACACTTGTGGGATTCCTTCTTCTGAGTATATAACACTACTTTTTACCTTATTTAAGGAAAACCTCAAGATCAAACAACTATCTTAAAAGGAAACGATGAGTAGTCCCCCAAAAATGAAAAAAAAAATGGAAAATGTCATTAGCTTCTAAAAATGTTGAGTTTGTCAGTGCTTGACAAACTCTTTCATATGCTACATCTTTCTTCACAGGTGCGTGTAAAAATTTCTTGTCCTTTTTTAGACGGAGCCATGGATGAATTTTCCAGCATCTATCAATCCAGTGACCACTCATATTTCAATGAGTGAAATAATTCTTTGACCACATTTCCTTCTTTCCATGCTCCACATTTAGTGTTGGAGAGTGGTCTTTACATCTTGCCTCCTTTCTGGTAGATATTAACTTTCTGTACAGGGAATTTATCTTCCAACATCTGGAAACACAATGGTTATGTAATCCACAAAACCTACATGGATACTTATACAATAAACTATGTTTCTCATTGTCATTATTCTTATAGTCAAAGAATACATTGGAATAATCTAGTCTATTATACCTTTCATGGTGGTTCTTGTTGCAAGTCTGTCAGTAAGAAACCATCTTCACTCCTTCAGGATGTTCACATATCATTCAAAATTCCTTATATTGTTTGTCACTCTCATGAAGTGATGTGCCTTCACTTAGTATAAGGTTTTTCTGTAATGGTTTAGACTCTTCTCCTGAATCATTTATTTCTTCAACAATCTTGGATCATTCTTCAACTTCTCCTTTTCCATATCCCAAAAATACATAGTGAGGTATTTCCAAAATATATATGGGATTATACATTCATGGGCCATTCATTCAAACACCCTTTCCATCATAACCCATCTTGGTTAACAACTTAAAACCAATACCATGACTATGCTTCTCAAATTCACCCAAAGAGGCATCTACCTTTTGATGGGAAGAAATAAAAAATGATGAGTCACTTACACTGCATACCTCAGTGACAGATTTTGAATCTATGGTATAATATGGTCTTCTTGGCATGGTATAATCTTCTTCATCCTCCACCCTTTCATTTTTCTAAATCTTTGTTAAAATTTTATCTTTTGCTTTCAATTCAAACTGCGAATTTTGCTTCTCATCCTAAGAGACTCATAATAAACTTATCAATGCATAATTCTCTCCCTGGATTTGTTGGTTAATCTCTTCTGGTTCCCGAATTCTTTATTGCTTGAAAGATTTTCCCATGATTTTCCTTTTGCAACCTTCACTTCAAACTGCAAATTCTATGAAACCATCTTCGATACCAAACTTTGTCTAAAATCCACCAACTGATTTGAAAACAATTTGAAGTATAAATTGTCTTAGCTTAAATTATATAGCTTAAAAGAATAATTTAAATGTGAAATTGAAGAAAACGAACAACATAATCAAAGACAAAAGACACAAGAAATTTGATAACTAATGTCACCCATTTTAAGCTACATTTTTCGACCCGCTTCAACCGTGGAACCACTCCATTAATATAATGTGAAGAACTTAAAATAATTTATTACCTTACAATGGATCTCCAACCTACAATAAAACTTCTTCACCATCTCTAGGAAGACTCTAGAGTTGCTAGAAATCAATTCCTACTCTCTTCCTACACTCAAAAATTATTGAAAGTTCTTGGTCCTTCAATTATACAGGAAAATACTTTATGTATAATAATAAATTCCCAACAAAAACCTTTCAAAACATAGTGTATGGAACAATGGATAAAACATATGGCTATATAATTGGAGGTCTCAAGTTCAATCCGCACCCATTTGGATTTTTTCGGCTTTTGCAATATTTGAACAAAACATATAATATCTACATATGTCTTAACAAGGCATATGGTATGGTGATTTTGTTAAGACGTTGGTTGTTTTGGCAGAGGTTGCAGGGTCAAACTCATGGATCATCCAGTTTTGGGAATATACTCCAATAATTGACTGTAAATAAAATATTTCCACTATCCATAACAAAAACGAATTGGTGGTACAATGGTGGAACATTGGTTTTTTGGCGACAAGGTTGGGGGTTGGATCCACCCGCCCGACCTTTCCATAGTTGATAATCCCATTTTTGGAAAATCAAGCCTGCCATGTGGTGGACCCTGATTGGTCCATGTGGCATCCACATAACCATGCCACACCGCTCTGCCACATAAGCTTCACATGTCAATTTCCATACCACCTAGTCATCCTACCACATCATCATCTGTATAGCCCAATCATCATGCCATGTCAGCATCTATGCAACCCAGTCAACATGCCATGTCAACATCCATAGTGCCACCTGTCAGGTTCATAAGTCTTCAATGTGTCATGTCCGTACTACCACATGTCCTGGCTATATTTCCACGTGTGATTCCCTGGTGATGCCAAGTGTCAACCTTGCAATCCTTTTTCATTATTTGGCCAAAAATCCATAACACCATAACTTTCTGATACGATGTTCATTTTAACTCATTCAAGTGTCATCGAAAATCTCCCATTGACCTCTTTGACATGATTACATTTACATCAAAATTTGAGAACTTAAATTTTGTTCAGTTGTAGAGATCCTCCTATATCAAATGGGAAAGGAGATCGTAATCCACGCAAATCACCAACCACTATAGTATTTGTAATCCCATAGTAAGTTATACAAAACCAAAACTTACAAGTGCATGGGGTTTTTACAAAAGTATCAACTAGTCATTAGGTAAAAGAAGGGTAGCACAAAATGGTTGGAAGACATGCTTTCATGGCCACCCACATCCAAGATTATAGTTTTGGGAACTCTGATGCACATGGATCATTTTACTGATGACGCATATAGAGAGGAATACACAGAAGATGAGGACTTCAAGGATGTGTTTCAATATCTACAGGGACAAATTTGTATAGAATGAGGTAACGGTAAGTATTAATATCTTCTCCAAAATGGGTTACTCTACAAGATAGACAAGATTTGTTTTCCTTAAGGTTAAATATTTCATCTTATTAAAGAGGCTCACACCTCCAAGGTTGCAAGACCTTTTAGCGTTAGGAAGACAATTGCTAACTTAAAGAGGTAGGTGTTGTCACACACCCATTACGACAATCTAGAATTTTTTTTGTCTTTTCCTTCGAGGGATAGAATCCCCAAATTTCTATGGGGCCTAGTGTAGCCCATCCCTTCCCTTATCCTCCTCCAATGGACCACAACCTGGCCTTAGCACAAGCGCCTTTCGCAATTCGTGAGTTTGGATTCAAGGCTCTCGACTCCTCTTTCACCAAACGCTAATACCCAAGATGCAATACAGGTATGGCTCCCTCCTCACTAGCACCTGCTACATATAACCATAGGCTAGGCTAAACACTAGAACTACTCGCAACTCGTGACTTCGCTAGTTGGAGTGTTGAGTGTTAAGAACCAAATATCAATATAGCATAGAAAATCCTCAGAAAAAGTACTCAACGCCTTGAAAAAGAGAGAATTTCAGATAATAAGCCTCTTCGAGGGGGCAACCTCCTTTTACCCCACTTAAATGTTCAAGTACAAG
>ML778025.1:758947-864820 GCA_009831015.1 Picea engelmannii
TGTCACAATTAAAGCATAAACCTTTTGCTTTTCTTTCCTCCAATTGTTGAGGTGTCAACCTTGTAGGTTGAGGTGTTTTAGAAGAAGGAGCATTGTTCTCTATATAGATGTTAGGATTGGTCCTTCTAGTAGCCATAGCCATACTTTTACTTTCAACATTTCTTGCCACCTTAAATGCATTCTCCAATGATTTGGGTTCCCAAAGGTGAAACTCATGTTGAATGTTATCCTTTAAAGTTCCTATGAATACATCAATCAAGTTCTCATCTAGAATATCGGTTACTTTATATTCAATCTTTGGAAGATCTCAAAGTGCTCGGTAACTGAACCCTTTTGCTTGAGATTTATCAATTGGATAAAGAAGGTATTGCTCCTTGTATCCTCATAGTGTGCTATCATTTCTTCCATGAAAATTTTCCAAGTGACGAGTGATTTGCGACAACAAATCCATCGATACCATACAAATTGATTAGGTTCTAAATATAAAGAAGAAATTCATACCTTTTGTGTATGTATCACATTATGGAGATCAAAGAATTGCTCCATCTGAAGTATCCATGTGATTGGGACCTTTCCCTCAAACTTCCTCATATCAATCTTAGGAATGTGGTTGGTCTTCAAACCAAAGTTGGGGTTTCTCCATTCTTGATTCACCTTCCTTGTGTCCTCATCATGAATTTCATGGGATGCATTTTCACTTTCACGTGTCTTCTCTGTTACGAAATTTTTCAATACTTCCATGATCTCCCCTTTTAAACCATCTAACTAAGTATCCAACTTAGCTTCCATTGAATCCATCTCAGTATCCAACTTAGCTTCCATCAAATCCATCTTAGTATCCAACTTAGCTTCCATTGAATCCATCTTATTTTGTAGTTCATTTATGTCCCTACACATTTAGTCACCTTCATCAAGAGTCCAAGTAGAATTTTATGGACGCTCGTTTGGTGTAGAAGTTCCCTTTTTGGGTGGCATGTTGGCTAAGTATCACTTTTGAACCCTGATTTTGAGGTGGTTCTGCTAGACAATATTTCTTTTGTTGTATCTCCCAAGTTTCGTCCCTTCTGGGTATGAAACTTTATTTTATGTATTTCTCTGATATTTATTCTCTGCAATTCCATAGGTCTAATCAAAATTCGATGTGCCAAGTGGAATTTATGGTAACTTCCCCACAACTTGTCGGTTTTTGGCCTTTCCATGAGATCTCACTTGTATAGTGTGCCCCGCACAAAATAATTGATATAAAATTTTGAAACTCACTCTAGAAATACTACACACTGTCCACGATCCAATGCAACCAGTCCCATGCAATATGGATACTCTAGAAAGAAGTTATGATTGTTTTACCGGGAACACCTTCTTGAGACTAGTCAATAGGACTAGTCAGATACCCTATCTTACACAGGGTGTATCTACAAATTTAGGATGACCCGGAAGCTAAAAATTTTACCAACAATACCTTACTAATTTATGTAAATAGGCTTCAGAGCTCAGGGTCTGAAACGTTACATAAAAAAAATTATAGTGCAAATTCTGCAATGACTCGGTTTAGGATGATTCCAAAACCCTATCTTGTACAAGATATATCTCCGAAAGTATAAGGCTTCAGGAGATGAATTTTGAACCCAACGTACCTTGATCTGTCTACTAAATATCCTCCAAGTCGTTCCTTCTGAAACGTTGCAGAAAAAAAGTTATAGTGACAATTCCAGGGTGTCTCAGATGTAGCAGCGAAACCCCAAGACCTTGAGCTCTGATACCATATGTTAAGAACCAAATATCAATATAGCATAGAAAAGCCTCAGAAAAAGTACTCAACGCCTTGAAAAAGAGAGAATTTTAGATAATAACCCTCTTCGAGGGGGCAACCTCCTTTTACCCCACTTAAATGTTCAAGTACAACATGATTCAAAATGAAAATGTCTCCTTGGTATATATAGAAGACTAGGAGGTATAATTACAACTAATGGCCTAAAGATGACATAAATAAAATAACATTACTAATATAATATTCCCCAATTAAGGGGTAATGAGCCAATATTAGGGCTTAACATTGAGCCCTCATGCTCCTCCTTTGCGAATCCCCGAGACGCGAGAGGTCAACTTTATGTGGACTCTGCCAAGCGACGCGTACCCACCACTTGTCTCCTCTGTTGTACTCTACTTATGAGCTGTGTTTTTTCCGCCCATCGCACAAGACCTCGGCTCTCGGCATTTCGCAACCTTAGCGATCAAGGGGAAACTTCTTCATCCTGCGAAACCCCGAACCACGATAAGTCAACAATGGGTTGACTCTTTCCCAAGCGACATGTGTCCACCACCTGTCACCTGCTCCCACCTTTCTTTGGGATCATGTTGTTACGCCACCTGTCAACCACACGATCCCCACCTAATGGGTGTACCATGTGTTCTCACAAACCCTCGATGCTCGGCACTTTGCGACTTCTATAGTCGAAAGGAGATTCTTTCAACCTTCAAACCCCCGATACGCAATACCACGCGGAGGTTCTGATCCAACGGTTCTCTCGTGGCTTGGATCCAATGACCATGATCACATCATTGTTTCATGAATAGTGATTTCATGCAGTATTACCCTTGACCACTCCAAGTCGTGAGTTAGTGAAATTCTACTCTCCTACCTGTACAAAGGCTAAGATAGACGATCAATACAGCTCTGTCAGATCCTTGGATCTACGGTCCTAGATCCCATCACTACTTTTGAAGGCTGAAAGGGTCGAGGTGTTAATGTCTGCACTCCTTCTCTAGATCCATCGGTCTTGAAAGATCTAGGGTATTTCCGAAAGGATTCTGACCATTCATCTACCAAACGATATGGTATTCTCTTTCTATAATTGGACTCGCTATCCCTTCTGAGCTTGAATCACAAAATTCAACCTCTCGGAGCTTCGAACTCCCACGACTCCGAGACCTTAGAGAGCTACTCTTTCTTGCATAAGGTTTCCAGACCTAGATCGCAAGAACCTTCAGACGGTTCTTGGGAAATTTTCCTTGATCTTAGTCGAGTCTCTGCGTAAAGGTTCGGTAGGGTTCCAAGGTTTATGGGGTAATTCTCGGGGAAGAGTACTCTTGAGGAGCCTTCCCAGAATATTACAAGAATCAAGAAAACAAGATGATTCTCGGTGGAACGAAATCATGCCCTAGACTTAATCATTTGTATAGAAACCAACTACGGAATGTAAGCATACACATACATCCATTATTTCCAGTCTAAAACACCAGGCAATCATTCCACACAGAAATTATTATGGGCATATAAACATAAGCATGTATTCATGATATTCAATTTGAAATACAAGGCACAAACACTTATCAGATCCATCAGGCATGATGCAACTGCTGAGAGGGGTGCTCGTTTCCACCCCCGAGCTAGACCACGATGCTTTGAGATTCAATCTCCTACTTCCAGCTCAACGGAAGTCAAGGATGAAGGTTACTCTCCTTCTCTTGATACAGAAAAATAATCCAGGACAAAGGTTACTCTCCTTCTCCTATGTTCAGAACTCCCTGTGTTTTCCAGGGTTTCTCCAGTTCTCTTCCATGATCCCCCGTCGCGCGCGCTCTCCTCTACCCTTTAGCATGCCTCCTCTCTTGCCTTTTCTCTGCAAGATTTCATGTGGCATGAATTTCCCCATCCGTGGTCAGCTCTGGGAGATTTTACAGATGGGCGGTTCACCCCCATCCCCTCATTAAATCTTGAGGAGCCTCCCCACCTACCAATCTAATGGAAAATCCATTCCAGGGTCAGAGAGTTTCTTTGGTCTTTGAGAAAGTAAAAACCAGTATGGTACTGGCTCGGTGGAAGTTAACACAACCATTCCAGGTCCCTTCCACCACCTTTCATTAGCCATCGTGGTCTCTTTTACCACATCCCCCTCCTAGCAGTCATGCAACACATATTCATAACATAATTTACATTCATCGACCTTTTATACAAAGGTTCATCAAATCAAACATTCACATCTTTGAGTTTGCCATAGTTCTTGGCTAATATAGTTATTTTTACAGACTGTGGGAAACAAGGTGTTACAATTCCCTCCCCCTTAAAGGAACATCTTCCTCGATGTTCTATATATCAATATGACGTGTATGTACTGAAGTAAACAAAATCGGATATGTTTGTTTCATGGCATCTTCCATTTGCCACGTAGCCCTATCTAGGCCAAAATGTTTTCACTACACCTTGACCTGTGCAATGGTTTGGTTCCTGAGTGGGGTTTCCTTTCTGTCTAGTATGCATTGATGTTCTGGAAGGAATTCTCACTCTTGTTCCACCTAGATCACAAACCAATCAATTATATGATTAGAATCATGTACATATTTCTTCAATAATGAAACCTGGAAAACATTATGTGATTTTACTATGGGAGGAAGTGCTAGCCTATAGGCTACAGGTCCCACTCTATCTAGAACTTCAAAGGGTCCACAATACCGAGGTGCCAACTTGGCACAAGCTCCCATCCTCAGGGAACTCTTCCTGGGCCTAACTCTAAGATATACATGGTCTCTCGTCTTGAATTCTCTTGGAGTTCTCTTTCGGTCGGAGTAACTTTTCTATATGTTCTGAGCGACCTTTAGATTTTGTTTTATCTGAATCACTTGTTGTTCCATTTCTTTCAACATGTTGGGTCCAATAGTAATTATGTTTATCGAATTACTCCAACTAACTAGAGTGTTGCACGGCCTACCATACAGGACTTTGAAAGGACTCATCTTCAGGGATTCTTGGTAGTCATTGTTGTAGGCGAATTCCACCAGTGGCAGGTAATATTCCCACTTTTTGGGTTGATGCATTACATGCATCCTTAGAATGTCTTCTAATATTTGGTTCACTCTTTCCGTCTGTCCATCGATTTGAGGATGATAGGTTGTGCTAAAAAATAATTTGGTCTCCAGACCATCCATCAAGGATTTCCAAAAGTTGGAAGTAAATTTTGTGTCTCTGTCAGATACGATCTCTTTAGGCATACCATGTAGTCTAAATATATCCTTCATGAATACATTGGCGATGTCTATTGCCTTGAAAATCGACTTAATGGGGATAAAATGAGCGGACTTGCACAATTTATCCACAACTACCATGATGGCATCATTCTATTTGGTCGAGGTTGGTAATCCAGTGATGAAATCCATGGAGATGGTTTCCCATTTCCATTTCAGGATTGGTAGAGGTTGTAATAATCCTGCTAGGTGTTGGTGTTATGCTTTAACCTGTTGTCATTCTATGCATTTGGCTAAGTACTCAGCTATGTATTTCTTCAATCCAAGCCAATAGAATTGTTTCCTGGTGGCTGTGATCATCTTCTGGTATCCTGGATGACCAGTATATGGTCTTTTATGTAGTTCATCCATTATGAACCTCTTCAAGTCATCACAATCTGGAATATACAATTTGTTTTTGTAAGTTAGTAGACCTCCATCTATCATCTAGTAGCCTTCATACTTTATCCCTGTGCGTTCTTGCTCCATGTATGAGGTCACAGTCTGGAAGAATGTGTTAGTTTCTTGTGCATTATTAACTATTTCCTTGATGTTGGTCTCGTAGGTGCTCACCACTGCCAGATGAATTGTTTTCATACTTTTGCTAAGGGCATCGGCCACCTTATTTTCCTTTCCCTTGATATGTTTGATTTTGAAATCAAACTCACTAAGAAGGGCCATCCACCTAGATTTTCTGGCATTGAGCTTTGGTTGGTCAAACAAATATCGCAATCCACAGTGGTTTGTCATAAGTACAAATTTCCTTCCCAGGAGGTAATGCCTCCACATTTTCAAGGCATGCACTATGGCAACCAGTTCTAGATCATGGGTCACATAGTTGGCTTCGTGCTCTTTAAATTTTTGGGATTCATAGTAGACTACACTTCCTTCTTGCATAAGGAGTCCCCCGAGCCCTTCCTTACATGCATTTGTGCACACGAGGAAGTCGTTTTTGGGATCAACGATCTTTAGCACGGGTGCATGGGTCAGAAGGTGTTTTAGGGATTGAAATCTTTCTTCACATTCTTATGTCCACGTGAATTTATCTCCCTTCTTCTGGAGGGTAGTGATTGGGTAACCAATCTTGGAGAATCCTTTTATAAATCTCCTATAGTATCCTGCTAAGCCCATAAAGGATCTGATATCTAAAACGTCCTTTGGGGTAGGCCATTCCATGATAGACTGGATCTTGTCAGGGTCTACCTCTACTCCTTTTTCAGAAATGACATGGCCCAAGTAATGTATTTTCTTCTTGAAAAAGTCACACTTGCTAAATTTTCATAGAGATGATGTTCTTTTAGCACTTGAAGCACAAGTCTAATATGTTCCTCATGTTCCTCTCTATTCTTGGGGTAAATTAATATATCGTCAATAAAAACTAGTACAAATTTGTCTAGAAATTTGTTGAGCGCATTGTTCATCAAGAACATAAAAGTGGCAGGGGCATTGGTTAATCCAAATGGTACTACCACAAACTCATAGTGACCATATCTCGTCCTGAAGGCATTTTTGTGGATGTCTTCACCCTTGATTCAAACTTGATGGTATCCAGATCTCAAGTCAATCTTTGAGAAGATGGAAGCACCTCCCAATTGATCGAACAGGTCATTGATCCTGGGTAAGGGGTACTTGTTCTTTATGGTTACCTTATTGGGTTGTCTATAATCTATGCATAGTCAGAGGGCACCATATTTGTTCTTCACAAATAGAACTGGTGCTCCCCATGGGGAAACACTGGGTCAAATATAGCCTTTGTCCATCATTTATTTCAGTTGCAATTTAAGCTCAACTAGCTTGGGTGTGCTCATCCTATAGGGTGTCCTAGACACTGGCATCGCTCCTGGTGCAAGTTCTATCGAGAAGTCAATGTCCCTTCTCGGAGGCAGACCCAGTACCTCTTCCGGAAATACATCTCTATATTCTCTTAATGTGGGGTGGTCTTCGAGGCTTGGTTTGTCATCTTCAACTGGTTCCAACACCTGTATCGCATATAGTGGACATCCATTTCTGCAATACTTTATCATTTGAAGGGTTGATATTCGTCTCACTGAGACAGGTTTTTGGATCCCTTGAAGGGTTATCCTTCTTTCTTCTTCACTTACACATTCTAAGTTTTTATGGTAATAGTCCAGTCTGGCTTTATATGTGTCTATCTAGTCCATACCAATCAACATGTCATATGCTCATAGGGGTAGTATGTTAAGGGTTGCTTGGGTCGGGAATTCACCCATAGTGAATTGGCAAGATGGTATGACCTCCACTACCTTTCTTTTGGTGCTAATGGCTAACTATACCAACCATGGCTTGGCATGTTTATGTGGTTGTAATTTACACTTATAAACAACCTTAGTTTCTATATAACTCAAATTTGAACCAGGGTCAATTAGAATAGACACTAGATGGTTGGTGATCATACCTTCCATCTCCACCACTGAAGATTGGTGGTCAGCTTGTTTATTATCCAAGGATGCATAAATTTGCGGCACACTCCTGGCCACGTCATTGATGGTGGTAGCTTCTTGAACATTGTAAATTATCCAACTGTTCTGTTGTCGGTGCGGGCAATCCCTTAGTATATGTTCTTCTCCACAACCGCAACATTTCAAGGGTTCTCTCTTTGGGTTATCAATCTTTCCTGGGGTAGATCTAGAAGGTTTATTTCTTCTCTAGGAGGGGGAATTTTGCTGGTGTACACTTCAGGTTGGGAAGCTCATCCTTGAGTATTTTTTATAGTTTTTAAATCTTGGGGATTTAAACCCCTTTTTCTGGAATCCTGAACTATTCTTCTGCTTCCATCCTTCACTAGGTTCTGTCTGATGCCCAAGTTGTTCATAACAATATCTTTCCTTTCGGATAATGTCTTCTAGGGTCTTTGGCTCATCAAACTCAATATTGTTCCGATAGTCCTTAGGTAGTCCTCTGATGAATCATTGCACCTTTTCCTTTTCTTCTTTTATATAGGATGCGTACCTTAGCAACTGGACAAATCTGCTGACATATTCCTCTATGGTGCATTGCCCCAGCTTGAGTTCATAGAAGTATTTAGTCTTTTTGTCGAAATACTTTTCCGACATATACTTCTTCCTAAAGTATTTCTCAAACCATTCCCAAGATAGGTCCTTTTCGTGAATCCCTTTTACATTCTTAAGGTCTTCCCACCAAATGGAAGCCTTTCCATTCAAGTTGAAAGTGGCTACTCAGGCCTTCAAGTTTTTTGAGAAGTCATGGACTCTGAAATACTTCTTTAGTCCAAGCAGCCAGTCCTCCGCTTCCTCCCCCTTCTTTATTTCACGATCGAAAGAGGGTGGTTTGGCCTTCTTGAATTCTTCAAGATTATGACTTTTGGAATGCTTTCGCTTCTTTCATTTTTTTCGGGAATAAGAACTAGTTCTGCTACTAGAAGATCCCTCTGAGTCACCGGTTTCCTTTCTAGAGGAATCATCCGACTCTTGTCCCTTATCTCTGGGGTGGACCTTTCTCAAGGTTCTCTTCTCAGTGTGGCCACTTAAAAGACCACATTTTTGCATCTCAGGTGGACTTACTTTTATTTTTTTGTCGTCGGTCTGTGTGACTGGTGTCAGGTCCATGCTGCAATTGTCTTTGTATGTCGGATAAACTCTGCAGCAAGACTACATTAATTTCCATTTGATTCTCTTGCTCTTTTATCAACCTCTCGTTGTCGGCCTTGCATCTCTGTAGTTCGACCATGAGGCTCCTCATAATCTTAGCTATATCCAAAGGGGTCTCTACCACAATCCTTTCGTTAGACTCTTCATCTCTATTGTGGGAGCCATCCCCCACTTCATGGTGCGTCACCATTCCATGCGTCTGCAGTTTCCTGCGGTTGATCATCCACTTGTGTGTGGGAAACACACTTGTTGTTAGTCAATATTTATATTCATTTATAACCAACGCATAATTCATATTTTTCAAATGCATACACACAAAAGGAATTTTCATTCTTAACTTCAACTTTTGATAAAGGGGATTAAGGTAGAGGGTTACTCCTTTTAAGAGTACCTCAAATGGATTTTATGGGCAACTCATTCATGACCCCAAGTAGGCCAAGTGTTGTAACCATGATCTGATACCAATTTGTCACACACCCATTACGACAACCTAGAATGTTTTTTTTATTTTTTTTCGAGGGACAGAATCCCCGAATTTCTATGGGGCCTAGTGCAGCCCATCCCTTCCCTTATCCTCTTCCAAGTGACCACAACCTAGCCTTAGTGCAAGTGCCTTTCACAATTCACGAGTTGGGAGTCAAGGCTCTCGACTCCTCTTTCACCAAACTCCAATACCCGAGATGCGATACGGGTATGGCTCCCTCCTCACTAGCGCCTGCTACATATAACTGTAGGCTAGGCTAAACACTAGCACTACTCGCAACTCGCAACTTTTCTAGTTGGAGTGTTGAGCCCTCGTTCTCCTCCTTTGTGAATCCCCAAGACACGAGAGCTCAATGTTATGTGGACTCTGCCAAGTGACGCATACCCGCCACTTGTCTCCTCCACTGTACTCTACTTACGAACTATGTCATTGTCGCCCATCGCACGAGACCTTGGCTCTCATCGTTTCACGACCTTAGTGGTCAAGGGGAAACTTCTTCATCCTACAAAACCCCAAACCACGATAAGTCAACAATGGGTTGACTCTTTCCCAGGCGACATGTGTCCATCACCTGTCACCCGCTCCCACCTTTCTCTGGGTGCTTTTTGTTACGCCACTTGTCAACCACGTGGTCCCCACCTAACGGGTGCACCACGTGTTCACACAAACCCTCGATGCTCAACACTTCACTTCTTCTGAAGTCGAAAGGAGATTCTTTCAACCTTCGAACCCCTGATACGCAATACCACACGGAGGTTCTAATCCAACGGTTCTCCCGTGGCTTGGATCCAACTGTTGATATCATGGTAGCTATGGGAGGTATTTACCTCCACGTGTGAACCTGACAAGAATAGAAGACTCCGGGAAGAAAGAGAAAACCTAATGAGTTGGATAATAACCTTAGAAGTCTTGTCGGCTCAAGAAGATAATTTATATTAGGTTATTATCCTCCAAGAGAAGAAGCCAGCCAGAAATAATAATAATATATTGAATAGACACATATCTAGAAGGAGAAGTCGGCCCCAGCAAAACTGGAAGAACCACTATAAATATAGGGCACCAGTTCTCATTTGACACATCTCAACAGTTGTAGAGAGCCAGTTCTGTGCACTGTAGTTCCCAGCTTGGTGCGCACGTGTGGAGGAGTGTTGCAGGTGTAGCTGCTGCAGTAGCCAGTTTCAGTGATTGGCTTGGACTATCTATCGGCTAGAGTTTGGACTATCTGATCAACTATTGTCGATGTGCTATCCTTGGGGAAAGGCGCGCTACCCTTGTTTGGCTATCTAGCCTAGGTTTTTCTTCTGGAGGAATTCTCAGTCAAGGTTAAGGTGCTTGGAGGATGGCTTCGGCCTATGGTTGGGTGATGAGGGTATCATCAATGGTAAAGAAAGCACACCATATTCTATATTCTAATAGGTTATGGGCCCACACCCCCTTAAATCATATTAAAATTCTGGAAGGAAGCATAGCCACTAGATATTGAGCTCATTGAGGAACTGTCGCTAGGGTTACTAGCAGGAACAACTTCCAAAAACACTGCAGCTAGGGTTACTAGCAGGTGTAGTTGCAGAAACCCTAAAACTCTTGTTGATGCACCATAAGTGAATGGATTGACCTAATCTCTGGATATATCAGTGAACCCTAGCCCAACGCATCTCCTGGCACTCTCAGAAGTAAAATATGTGAAGTTTGGATTTTTGGTCAAATCTAGGGTTTGACCAAGTCAAGCAGCCATGACAAACTCTATGAAGTCTGAGAACAAGTTAGATGGAGCCTCTAACTTCATAGCATGGAAGACAAGGATTGACCTCATCCTTGCTAAGAATAAAGAGTTGGATATCGTGAAAGGAAAGATCGTGAAGCCAGAGTTTGAAGAAGGAGAAGAGAAGAAACCGCAGAACGTTGCAACTATGGAGAAGTTCAAAAGATGTTGACATTAATGCCATGAGTATCATAGTGGATTCTATAAAACACCACTTGATACCCTGCATCTCCCACTTTTACTCATCAAAGAATATGTACGATGCCCTAGTAAATCTCTTCTCAGTCAAAAACATCGGACAAGTTATGAGTCTGAAGAATGAGCTCCATGACATGAAGATGAATGAGGATGACAACATAACATCATACTTTGTAAGTATCTCCCAGCTAAGAGAACAACTACAAGATATTGAAGAGATCATTTTGGAAAAGGAGTTGGTGAACATAGTACTCAATGGTCTTCCCAAGATGTGGGGTGCATTTACCGCAAGCATGAACACAAGAAAGGAATATCTGACATTTGAAGAACTCTAGACTTGATGTGCTCAAGAAGAATAAAGGATCAATGCAAAAGAGAAACCCCAAAAGAAGTACGATGATCAAGCCTTCACAGCAAGACTCAAGAAATTCTGGAACAAAAGGAAGTTTGGCTCAAGGAGGAAGCCAAATCAAGAGAAAGATATTTCAAAAGTACAATGCTTCAACTGTCAAAAGGATGGTCACTACAAGAATCAGTGTCCAGAGCTAAAGAAAAGGAAGGAGAAACATGAAGCATCGATTACTGAAGAAAAGGAACCTACAAAGAAGACTAAGCAGGACGAAAGAGACTTCTTCTTCTAAAAAGGTAACAACACTCTTCTTATTTCTTGTACATATCTTGTTTGCATCGTCTCTGTACATATCTTGTATATCTATCTCTTAGAAAGATAAAATGTTCCAAGAAAACTATATCCATGGAAGAACAACAAGATAAGGATTTATATACAAGAAAAGATGAAATATATCATGTGAAATCTATTAAAAGATAAGCCGAAATCAAAATCAATCTTGAAGAGACTTAGAAGAAGAAAAGACAGAAAGAAGTCAGCAATCAAGAGGAAATTGGAAAAAGACTTATGACGTTTTGTAGAAGACAACAAGATAGAAGTGTGGACTCTGTTAGACAAGAGAGCCAATTATATATTGTAGAAGACAATAAGGATGCAGATGGAAGCATGGACTCCGTTAGACGAAGGGAGATGATCATATGCACTCTTAACATGAATCAAGGATTACGAGGGAGCTAATCCTATGATCCATTGAAGATGATAAAATATATATATCCATGGTAGAAGCCATAAAATTCAGTACGTGTTCAGGTCAACCATAGAAGAAGATTTCTTCAAAGAAAAGACTTGAAGTATTCCTGGTTGTTTGTCCAGATCCATGATCCTATGATGAAAAGAAAAAGTGGAATCTCTAGGGAATGGAATCTATAAGAAACACCATGGATCCAAGAGATAAAGAAAAGCATGAATAAGAACATGAGGATTTCAAGAGAAACTAGAACAACCAGTCATTGTATTAAGAATCAAAAGATTACCAGCCTGATATGAACTCAATAAAAGCAATCAAGCAGAAGAACTTGAAGTCGTGATGAAGAACAGTGTATGGAAGACTTATGAATGAAATCATTGCGAGATATAAAACCATAGGTTCTCCTAGATGGAGGGAGAAGATTATGATGATTACTTGTTCCAGTAAACCAGACTTATCTGTACATAAGTCATTATATCATCCACAACATCCATGAGTTGGATTTCTACATCAGATGAATGAAAAGAATGTTCTCCAGAGAAATTGAATAAAGAGCGTATGAAGAGCAATCTCAATACCTTGAACCATACTAGAAAGAGACTCTTGTATGTAGATAAGAAGAAGATAACTTGGTGGAGAACCTCCAGTGCACAGCAGAAGCATGGTGAAGATTTCCTATAAAGATGACTACTCAGTAGATCAGATCTCATGATGATAGAAGAAGTGCCAAATAGATATGTTCCAGTTTTCCAACTATGATATACTCTATTGTTCATAACTACATGAAGCCTTCAAAGTGTTCTAGGCTAAATTACATTTTAAATCAAGCATTACATTATCCATGATGAAGTCCATAAAGGAGAAGATGATTCTCCAATACATATCTCCACAGATGAGTAGATAAGCAGACATTTTGGTAAAGCTTCTATCCAAGATGAAAGAGTTTGTGTACTCAAGCTAGAGCTCGTGGAAACAACTTCCTTCTTATTGAAAAAGGAAGGAATGACTCTCCAAGTTGGGAGGGAGCAATGAAAATATTATTGAAGACATTCATTGAAAAATAGTCCATCTTGGACAGATGCTTTCCTGTTCGGAAAGTGGATTGAGATTTCTGACAGACAGTGACTTTCCATTGTGGTTAACATGGGAAGTAGTCTAATTGTTGATGTATCATAGACAACAACTACCCATTGTGGTTAACACAGGGAGTGGTCTAGGGTAGTCTCTTTTCTTGAGGGTTACTAAAGAACACTAGCCCGCCTCGCCGGACAACGATTTTTCATTGTGGTTAACATGAGGAATGGTTAATTTTGGAGGTTGATGCAAGATAGTCTTTTCCTCTTGTGGTTAACGGAGGAAATGGTCTAGACATTCATTCCTTAGGGTTATACATTCTCTCGAGGGTGCACTTTGATTAGTGTAGGAGGAATGGCCCAGGGTGGGGAATGGTCCAGGCTCAGCAATCAGGGATAGACATTCCTTAGGGTTATACATTCTCTCCAGGGCGCGCTTTGATTAGTGCAGGAGGAATGGCCCAGGGTGGGGAATGGTCCAGGACAGTCATTCCTTAGGGTTTACACATTCTCTCCAGGGTGCACTTTGATTAGTGTAGAAGGAATGGTCCAGGGTGGGGAATCGTCCAGGACAGACATTCCTTAGGGTTTATACATTCTCTCCAGGGTGGACTTTGATTAGTGTAGGAAGAATGGCCCAAGGTGGGGAATGTTCCAGACTCAGACATTCCTTAGGGTTTATACATTCTGTCCAGGGTGCACTTTGATTAGTGTAGGGAGAATGGCCCAGGGTGAGGAATGGTCCAGGCTCATAAATCATAAACAATCCTTCTTCCTCATTTGAGAATAATAGGGAAGATAGCCCATTGCTGATGAGGGCAGATATTCCTTCAAATCTCACAAACGTGAGTGAAAGATTGGCCAAGATGATTAAGTTTATTTTTAACAATATTTTCTGTGTAGGATGGCATCAAATAATTGTTATGGAGACTACCTGTCTCCATACAGTAGAGATATACTATTGTGGTGGATATGTTCCACTATTCATGAGGCAGATATTCTTTCAGAGCTCATATATGTGAGTGAAATGTTGGCCCAGATAATTCAGTCTATATCATAACATTGTTTCTATGCAGATTGCTATCAGATGTTTGTTATGAAGATCATATGACAGTAGATGAAGACTATTGTGGCAGATATTCTTTCAGAGCTCACAGATGTGAGTGAAAGATTGACCCAGACAAATCAGTTTATATAATAACATTGTTTTTGTGTAGGTTGCTATCAGATGTTTGTTATGAAGACTGTATGACAGTAGATTAGGACTACTGTGGTGGATATGTTCCACTATTCGCAACCATATGTTGTTGATCAAGTACTTGTGTGTTACTTGGTGTGGTAGTGTACCACTAAATTGTAGTCATGTACTACTATGAATAGACACAGTTGTGTTCTATCCTTGTTCTAATTGCCTTGAAGACTATCAATAGTTTATTGGAGATAATCATCATCCAGATGAATGATGAACAAAGATTTTCCAAATGGAAAACAATTCAGAGCTTTTACTCTTCTTGTATCACTCTATGGTGAGAGTGACTTATCCATCATCATGTCTAATTACTCAAATGAAGTATGGTTTCGAGAGATGATGCATCTGATGGTGATGGTGGTTCTCATGATCCAGTCATGAGATAGTCTAAATGACTATGTTGATGCTACCGGGTAAATGGTATGTTTTTGTGATCAATACCATTACCTGTAATACCTCCCTAGCTAGGAGGGAGTGTTGATATTATCATAGCTGCGGGAGGTATTTATCTCCACGTGTGAACCTAATGAGAATAGAAGACTTCGGGAAGCAAGAGAAACCCTAATGAGTTGGGTAATAACCCTAGAAGTCTTGTCAGCTCAAGAAGATAATTTATATTAGGTTATTACCCTCCAAGAGAAGAAGTCAGCCAAAAATAATAATAATATACTAAACAGACACATATCCAGAAGGAGAAGTCGACCCAGCAAAACTGGCAGAACCACTATAAATACAGGGCGCCAGTTCTCATTTGACACATCTCAGCAGTTGCAGAGAGCCAGTTCTGCACACTGTAGTTCCCAGTTTGGTGCGCATGTGTGGAGGAGTGTTCCAGGTGTAGCTGCTATAGCAACCAGTTTCAGTGATTGGCTTGGACTATCTGATCAGCTATTGTTGATGTGCTATCCTTGGGGAAAGGTGCGCTACCCTTGTTTGGCTATCTAGCCTAGGGTTTTCTTTCAAAGGAATTCTCAGTCAAGGTTAAGGTGCTCGGAGGGTGGCTTCGGCCTATGGTTGGGTGACGAGGGTATCGTCAATGGTAAAATGAGAAAACCATCTTCTATATTCTAACACCAACGACCACGATCACGTCGTGATTTCGCGAATCGTGAGTTCGTCCAGTCCTACCCTTGACCACTCCAAGTCGCGAGTCAATGAAATGCTACTCTCCTGCCTGTGAAAAGGCTAAGATCGACGATCAATAGAGCTCCGTCAGATCCTTGGATCTATGGTCCTGGATCCCATTGCTACTTGCGAAGGATAAAAGGGTTGAGGTGTTAACGCCTGCACTCCTTCTCTAGATCCATCGGTCTTGAAATATATGGGGTATTTCTGAAAAGATTCTGATCGTTCTTCTACCAAACGATAAGGTATTCTCTTTCTATAATTGGAATTGCTACACTTCTGAGCTTGAATCACGAAATTCAACCTCTCAGAGATTCAAAATCCCACGACTCTGAGACCTTAGAGAGCTACTCTTTCTTGCATAAGGTTTCCAGACCTGGATCACATGAACCTTCAGACGGTTCTTGGGCAATTGTCCCTGATCTTAGTCGAGTCTCTGGGTAAAGGTTCGATATGGTTCCAAGGTTTATGGGGTAATTCTCGGGGAAGAGTACTCTCAAGAAGCCTTCCTAGAATATTACGAGACTCAAGCAAACAAGACGATTCTTGGTGGAGCGAACTCATTCCCCAAACTTAATCATTTGTACAGAAACCAACTACTGCATGTAAGCATACACATGCATCCATTATTTCTAGTCTAAAAAACCAGGCAATCATTCCACAAAGAAATTATTATGGGCATATAAACATAAGCATGTATTCATGATATTCAATTCGAACTACAAGGCAGAAAACACTTATCAGATCCACCAGGCATGATACAACTGCTGAGAGGGGTGCTCGTTTCCACCCAATCGTAGGCTCAGTGACTCCAAACGAATTTACCACTAGCCACCCCTGAGCTAGACCACGATGCTTTGATATTCAATCTCCTACTTCCAGCTCAACGGAAGTCAAGGACGAAGGTTACTCTCCTTCTCCTGATATAGAAAAATAATCCAGGAAGAAGGTTACTCTCCTTCTCCTATGTTTAGAACTCCTTGTGTTTTCCAGGGTTTCTCCAGTTCTCTTCTGCGATCCCCCATCGCGTGTGCTCTCCTCTACCCTTTACCACACCTCCTCTCTTTCCTTTTCTCTACAAGATTGTGTGTGGCACGAATTTCCCCATCCATGGTCAAGTCTGGGAGATTTTACGGATGGGCGATTCACCCCCATCCCTTCATTAACTCTTAAGGAGCCTCCCCACCTACCAATCTGACGGAAAATCCATTCTAGGGTCAGAGATTTTCTTTGGTCTTTGAGCAAGTAAAAACTAGTACGGTACTGGCTCGGTGGAAGTTAACGCAACCATTCCAGGTCCCTTCCACCACCTCTCATTAGCCATCGTGGTCTCTTTTAGCACATCCCCCTCCCAACAATCATGCAACACATATTCATAACATAATTTACATTCATCGACCTTTTATACAAAGGTCCATCAAATCAAACATTCACATATTTGAGTTTGCCATAGTTCTTGGCCAATATATTTATTTTTACAGACTGGGGGAAATAGAGTGTTACAGGTGTACTAGCCCAAAATGAAAGAATATGTAGCATGATATGTTATAGGATGCATACTTTGTCATACCAACAAGCCCAGTAATAGAAAGAAAAGTATATACCATCCCTTACATATACCCACTCGACCTTCGGAAATAATTTACATGGATTTTGTGGTAGGTTTACCAACAACGAGGAAGAGACATGAATGTGTTTTTGTGGTAGTTGACAGGTTCAACACGATGTGCATTCTTATTCCTTATAAAAACACCATCACGGGACAAGAAGCAGCAAGCATTTCCTTTTAACATTTTTGGGTGCACTTTTAGATAGCAAGGAACATCATCTCAGACACGGATACCAAATTTCTTAGTGCCTTTTTTACTACACTTTGGGAGAATATGGACACTAAGTTGAAGATATCTAGAACATTCCATCCATAGACATATGGGTAGACATAAGTAGTCAATGAGACTTTGGTGTAGCTTTTGAGGGGTTACAATAAGAAGCATCCAAAGGTATGGGATGAAAATTTTATCTATCTGCAACACTCTTATAGCAGAGTAGTTCACACTTCTACCGGTAAGTCACCTTTTGAAACTTGCTTTGGATATTTTCCACCTTCAGCCTTAGATGTTGCATATGGACAACAAGGAGGAGTGAGGGAGGACCTCACAAGAGATGCAATGAGAGAAGAATTTTTTTCTTAGAATATTAGGCATATCCATTTGCATGTATAGGACACACTGAAGAAGTCACGAGAAAAGTATAAAGCCAAACATGATCAAAATAGAACCGAAAATTCATTCAAATTGGGAGACAAGGTTTGGTTACAACTAAACAAGGAAATAGTATAGGTACTTAGTAAGAATATCAAGGCTCTATGGTATGGCCCTTTAAACATATTGAAGAAGGTGGAAGATAACACCTACAGACTCAATCTATCCCCATACTTGCACGTTTACTCAGTAGTGAATAATATGAAACTCTATGAGCCTTTCATGTTGGATAAGGAGGAGGAGAAGGTCCTACCTACCATACAAGAATTAACACAAAATGCAAAGACATAGTTGGAAGAATACACAATTTTTCAAAAGAGATCCAGAACTACAAGATAGGGGTAGCATGACCTTTGACACATTGGGTTTAAAGGACAAATTCTAGACAAACCAAAATGGCACTCCATGGAGAAGGCATAGGACAAATTTATTTACCTCATTTAACAAATATTTTGGGGACCAAAAGCCTCTCTAAATGGGGAGGTATGATCTGGATCGAATAATTATATTATTTTCCATCTATCTTGATGCTTTTAGAGTGAAAATAATTGGAGGAATCAACTTGCAGGGTCATTTTAGTGGCAGATCCCATTTTGGTAAACTGAGGTCTAAAAACTTATGGATCCATTTTGAGGAATTAAATAGAATTTTAGTGGGTTGCATAATATAAACATTGTTCACACACCCTTAATGGTGTTCTACACTCCATGACATTTCTAACGGTTTATAAAATGCCTTAATCGGAGCTTGTATGCAAAAGTTGTGCCTCCTGCAAGTTGACCTACTATGTTGACCACCATGGTACGAGATGATGCCACATTAGCCCCCATTTCTCATGCATATGGGGGTATCCATGTGTGTACTTTCAAGAATATTCTATAAGGTACAAAACCATATCACAATTGAGGGTAAAGGAAGTCAAAACCCTACCCCTAGATGGCTACTGAGTTATGTTAAATATTGAGCCTCTAGGAGGAGAAGGTGTTCCATTCTTTTGTTTTATATATTGTTCCATAGCTTACAAAAACATATGAGAGTGGTATTTTGTAAGAATAATAGAGGAGGAGGATTATGTAGGAGTCATTTAGGCCACAGTGCCAAAATGTAACTCCATAAAGGGTTCTCATTCCTTTGTATGTGCATTTTGTAACTAAAGCAAAGAGACAAGAGCATATGTCTCACCTTCTAGCTAATTTTTCTCCCATATTAGGTTTCCTAGGTCAAATATTGTGTTCATTTGTGTGGATGGTGTGTATTTGTGCATATACTTTCATTTTTTTATTTGAGTCATTTCTTAAATTCAAACCATAAGCTAGATATAATAAATATGGTATCTAAGGAAATAAACCTCATAAATCTAGAGTTTCTGAATATTTTAAAATTTCTTGTGATGAAATTGATTACGAAACTATCACATGAAGTTGGGGTATCAAACATTAACTTTCAAGATTCCCTTCTATTTATTCAATGGATGAAGAAGAAAATAAAAAATAACACCGAGGAATTTCACTTTACAAGTATTGTGTAATGGCATTTAGTATCTTCTAATAGTATTCTCGTACATATCCTTTTTAGAGGTCTACACAAATAGTAACGGGAATGTACTTTCTAAAGATGAACAAAGCTATATTAGTATTCTCTCACATATTCTTTTTAGAGGTCTACACAAATAATAAGCTAATGGACTTTCTAAAGATGAGATGAACAAAGCTATATTAGTATTCTCTCACATATTCTTTTTAGAGGTCTACACAAATAATAAGCTAATGGACTTTCTAAAGATGAGAAAACTCTAACATGATATCCTTTTTAGAGGTTTACTATTTTTTGGTATAAGGATGTGATAAAGATGTGATAATATGTTGATAGACTTTCTTAAAGAGTTTTTTTTTTAAGGTTATATATGAAAACAAAAATTAATGCAATTGAAAGAAAATTATGTAAATTCAAAGATATAATTACAATTTGATGAAATTGATATGCTTTCTGAAACTTGTAATAACTTTTTAGGAATACTGCAAACATGTGATATTTTATAATTTTGGTTTTATCAATAAATTATAAGCATTTTTATAACAAGGAAAATAATTATATTATAAAATTTTGAATAGTATAAGATATATTGTGATGAAGTGTTTACTCAAATATCCACAACAATTTAATTTAAAGATCATAAGGGAATAAAAGAACTAGATGCTTAGTAGTAAAAAATTTATATCAAAGTTTAAAATCTTTTAAAAAATAAAAAATCTTAATGGGGTGTTGATCTTAAATAAACATGTAAACTGATGCCTTTATAATAGTGAGGAAGTTAGTGATTGAAATCACAACCATTGAGTTATTGGGACTATTAAGAATATTCCATCAATATTTAATCTTATCATACAAAACTGATTAAGCACTAAAAACTTATTAACTAGCACACGGCTAGTGAATGCGGAAAGGCTTACAGCAGAAGAAATTCGAGGTAGAGGAAACGTGCGGATAGTTGATTAAATACGTGATAGCATGGAAACTTGGCTTGTCTAATACGTGTAATTTCCAAGAATGAAGTTGAAGGAGTGCCTGCTAAACGTGGTAATATCAAAGGTTAATTATTTAAACGTGGCAATCATATGATGTTACAGTAATTTCTTAATATGATTAGGTAAATGTTAAAAAGTAAACAAGATAACTGATGCATTCATAAATATAGGGAAGTTATCAACAATAAATCTGACTCGTTGATTTTGGAGGACGACTAAGAATATATCGGCATCTTCAATGTGTAACCATCAAATTATAATTTAAGATTAAAAGATCATTAATTGTGCCCATCTCCAATAGGTATACGTCTTTCAACGTAAATATGAACATTGTCAAAAGGTATACCCCTTTAGACGTAAATCTATATATATAGCAGGTGGTGTTTCAATTCCTCCTGCTCCATCTTCTATACCATCTCAAGCTTAAAATGTTGGAACACGTTTTGCTGGCGTTGAATTACCAACGTTACTCTGTGGAGGAGACCCTGATGCAACGTTTGACTTCGATTGTAGCGGAATGCCTTGAAGGAGATCCAGAGTTCATTAGGGTTCGAGATGAAGTTAGGCGTTCCATAGATGCCAATCTCTTTACTACTTTCGCATCCCATTTGGTTATTGAGGCTAAAAGTAATTTTCCAGATGAACTTGTTGTTGGAATAATGCAGAAATTAGGATGCTTAGTTAAGATTTGCATAACTAAGTTGTTGTGTGCCTGTCCAATTTAGGGTTTGTTGGTAGTTTCAGATCCACCTTTGTAGGAGGTCAGTTCAAGGTTGTTTGTGCTATATAAATGTAATGATTGGCTTCAATAATCAACAAAGGTGAGCTATGCTCACGTATTTAATTCCGCCTCTGTTAATTTGGTATCAGAGTCATGGTGCATCGCTGGAGTAAGGAGGCAGATCGCTGCATTATGGAGTGGATCGTTGTAGATCGTTGTCTTCGTGCACAAAGAAGGTGAACTTTTATTATGTTGTTTTTTCTGTAAAAGTCTCATCGGATAACCTAGATCTGGCAGACGGGTCCGTCCCCGGTTTCTTCCACGGGACGAGGAGAGTGGTGGTGCAAGAAAACGAGTTGAATGAGCTGAGGATTTTTTCAGTCTGGATTCAATCGTGGAGATGACTGGCAGCGCTGTGTAGTGAGATTCAACTTCGATCCCATCAGCTAGTCCATCGTTGCTTGGTAGATGAAACAATGCTACGTGATTGACTTGATCATTTCACTAATCGTTGGTGTAGATTCAGCGGGGATATTGTGCGCCTACAAGCTCAACAAGAACCCGGACATTAAGGTTGTCATCGTAGAGAGATGGTGAACTCCGACGGTTGGGCATGGCTAGATGTCCAGTTGTTCTCAACCATGGCCAAGGGAAAGAGATAGTGGTGTCACCTGAGAGAACCCCGAGGGCATGCTCGATTTGGTAGATAATTATACTTGCAGTCTACTGCCATCGATGATCACAAGAAAGATTGTAGGCATATAAGTTTGGTTCAAGAAGCATGAGAACAGAGCCTCATGCAGGAGAAGACGAACGACGTCGATTGGAGGATACCTTGGAGAATTATGTCAACCTGGAGGATTGGAGCACTGGATCTTCTATCTAGATCTGAATTTGAAATCTTTAGCACTCGAGTGTTTGGAGGTTACTTAATTGTGTAATTGAGTCTCTGAATGAGGTTGTGATCGATTGAATAGGCCAACAATAGACCCTGCGTTCGTTGCAGAGCTCGATAGCATCTCGGAAAAATCTGCTGCATTTTCATCGATTCTGCTGCGAATCCATAAATCTTTACAGTAAAGTTTGAATCCTGAGTTTTCGCTGCGTAGATGGAGTTAAATATCGTCCAGATCCATCACCGGACCGTCGAGTTCCATGCAGTTTTGTGTTTGATCTGTTTCTGCTAGTTTTAAGGCCGTAAATAGTCTCGAACAAGGCGAAGATCGAGGAAGACTGGGAAAATAATGGCATCCTGTCTCGCCCTACGACTGTAAGTGTAGCTGACTAGAGAATTTGTTGTTTACATGTGGAGAGATGGGCACTGAGCTGCCATAACGTGACCCTCTTTTTTTTTGCCAATGATTTGTCTATTTCCAAGCTTTAGCGCTGAGGTTGCGCTTGGGAAATCTTGTTGTGAGGCATGTTGGTGTTGTTGTCACAATAGCAGCCACAAAAGTGACGCGATCTGTATTTGTTCATTGTGTGTGTTGAGCACAATCCTGTTATGTGTTGCGTTGATGCTATCTACTGGAACGACCTGCCGACCCACCATCATTGTTGTCTATCTGCGTGGATAAGCATACTACTTAATATTGTTGTCTATTGCTGTCAATTTTGTAATATTGTTGCGTGTTCTGTGTGAGAGATGACAGTGCTGAAGTCGTGAGTGTGCAATCATTATTTGCCACCGTTTTGATTTCGGCTGTTGTAGAAGTTGAAGGAGTCCTCGTGAGATTGGAGGAGCTATCTACATCATGAGATTGCAGAAGGAGTTGTGTGTGGATAGCATGTACACCATTGGTGTGGTTGTTGGGATTATTCGCTTAACAACCTGCGGTTGGAGGGGCAGCAAACCGCAGTGATAGAGATTGTTGCTGCTAGAGGAGCCGCGGATGTGTGGAGGAGTCCGACAGTGTAGAGGAGTCTGGAGTGCTTGCCTGCGTGGAGGAGATTTGTCTCTTGTATGAAATCCACCATCGAATTTGTCTCTGCAAGTAGTGATCGATTGTGTGGAGAAAGTCATTGCTACATTGAAGGCTACGTAGGAGGAAGGCGTTGTCGAGATTGTGGCATGTAAATCATGGTTGCTCGTAGGAGCGCAGGTGAAAAATTTTGAGAGGGAAAATCCGCATGAAAAGGATTCCCATGTCTACATTGAAGTGAAGAGTTGGCTCATTGCTTCCATAGGATCGCGTGGAGAAAATATTCGCAGTGACATATTCTAGCAAACAGGTTCCTCAGTACTGAACACACGTGGAGCATTGTTGTTTTTTGTGCAAGAAATTGTTGTCCAGTGATCATTGATGTGACGTGAAGACGTGCTTATCATTGTTGTTGAAAGAAGACTCAATGTGAAGGAATGGGTCATCAAAGTAGAATTAAAAATCTCCGAAGAGAGCTGAAACACATGTGGAGGAAGAATCAACAAGAAGAAATATATTTTGCAGGTAAATATAAAGTGTCTTTAGCAGTAGCCGAGGAACACATACCTGATGAAGACCAGGATCAGATTGCGGATCTAGAGCAGATTGATGAAGATGAAGAAATCAATGCAATATTGAAAAGGTTAATGCCAGTTTTACCATCATTTTCAGGTAAAACTTTTGATCTTTGGAAAATGAAAATGGAAGGTTTACTTGGATCAGTAGATTTATGGGAATTTGTGCAAAATGGTTATGAAGACCCTACTCAGAAGAGAAGAGATAAATTAACATTATATCTTGTTAGTTCAGCATTGAATAATGGCATCATGTCTGCTCTGTTATATGAATTTGGTGAAATAGAGAATGCAAAAATGTTTTGGGATAATCTAGAGATGAAGTTTAGTGTGAGGGGGAGCAAGATAGTTGTGAATAATGATGATTGTATTGTGAGTCTTATAACTGAAATAAAGACCGGAAATGATTGCATTGAAATCGCAATGATTGATGATGAAAGTGTAGCTGATTGTGATAATGAAAATGAAAACCTTGTGAAGGAAGATCTATTTGAAGGAGAGACATATGAAGTTAGATTTGATGAAGAGAATTCATCTAATGAAGAGTGGTCAAAATTGATGCATGAGAAACATCTTATTTATGAGTTGTTGTTTGGTGAGAAGAATGGTCCACTTGCATACACAAATCAAGTGGAAGACAACTTTATTGTTGTAGAGAAGGAAGAGAAGGAAGATGAACATGAGAGAAATCAGAAAGCTCTCTTAGAAGAGAAAAATGAAATGAGCAAAAATTGTATTGATACTCTAATGAATGTTTTTAAGTGTGCAGGATTTGCTAAGGAAGAATGTGATGTGAAGCACTTAGGTGAAGTGCCAGATAATTCTGATGAAGAATTAGAATTTATTGAGGAATGGCTTCAAAAGCCATATTATGATGAATGCAAAGAAACATTAGATTATGATGAGGATTATATGGACACTGAAGAAGAAGAAGACTGCATTACAGATATAGAAATTGAGTCAGTTTTTATAAAGTGGAGTCCTGAAAAAATAAAGTACTACTGTGAACTAATGTTGCAAGAGTCTGAGCAGGACATTGTTAATTGTATCCAGAAATGGGAGCAACATATTTATGTGGAGTTGGAAGCATTTGTGAACATTAAAGACAAATGTTCTCAAGAAAATGCAGAAGTGTTGAGAACAAAGAACAATAATCAGAAATCAAATTCCAAAATGCCAGGAACAAAGTAAAAAGGGCTATGAAGCAGAACAAAGTCAAGATGAAACATATATGGAGTAGAAAGCCAAGGAAGAAGCTCCATCTACATCACTATTTAAGATCAAGAAAGGTTAAGATGAAATTGTTAATTTGTAAGCTTAGCTGAGACTGAGACCAGCAAGCATGTTATGTTCTGCTCTGTTATGTTTGGTAGAAAATCCATTTCTCCATTAAGGGGAAGTGTTGGAATAATGTAGAAATTAGGATGCTTAGTTAAGATTTGCATAACTAAGTTGTTGTGTGCCTATCCAATTTAGGGTTTGTTAGTAGTTTCACATCCACCTTTGTAGGAGGTAAGTTCAAGGTTGTTTGTGCTATATAAATGTAATGATTGGCTTCAATAATCAACGAAGGTGAGCTCTGCTCACGTATTCAGGTCTGCCTCTGTTAATTCTTGTAACGGACTGGACGCCTGTGCATCATCGACAGATCCAAAATATACTTCGAGGGGATCAAACGGTGAATGTTGTATTACGCCGATATTACGTAATCCTTAAATGGCGTGAAGAGCAATGTAGGATTGGCAGATTGCAAGCAGAAGGACATTTCCAAGCAGAAAGATGAAATTCTGAAATGCTTAACTTCTGTAAGTGTTCGAGCTTTTGTGATAATCATTACCGGTGGGTTGTGGTTCAGCGTTATGGTTATAGAAGTCACCCAGTTGTGATCTCTTTGGACGCATTTGAAATCCAACGGCCATAATTGGGCTACTATGGTGGATTTGATTTGTAGTCAAATGAATTTAAAAATTATTTTAAATAATTTTGAGTATGAATTCAAAGTGGAATATTGAAATTTTGAATCATTGCAGGTTAAATTTTGTGTATTGGTAAATTTTTTTTCCAAAAAATTGATGAATTTTCATTTGTTTTTTAAAATGATTTTAACTCATATTTTGTATTTTGTATGATAATTTTTTTTTAATTTTTTTTATAAATATATAATATAATTATAACTTTAAATATTTTTTCAAAAATATTGTCAAACATTTTATTATTTAGTAAAATTCACTAATATTTATATCTTTTAAAATAAATATGATTTTTTAAATTTTCATGATAATGAATGTGATAGATGCTTTTAAAATAAATATGATTTTTTAAATTTTCATGATAATGAATGTGATAGAATTAACATGTTTACATTTATTATTCTTTAAATAAATTAATGAAACATTTTTTTTTAATAATTTATAAATACTATTTAGTTTTTAAATAATAATTTAGGTGCTAATAAGCACATTTTAGGCCAAATATTATATATTAAACTTTTATAGTCTCGAACTAAATTAAAGTTTTGATTAAGTTATATAGATTTGAAATTAATTGTATTAAATGAAGTTGTGAGTTAAGTTATAGATTTTAATAAAATGTTTATTAATTAAATTTCAAATTTATTGTGTGGAGAGGAGTTTTACCAATTTAATATGGAGAGATGTTCATATTAAAATAATGATAATGATAATGATGATTAACGTCCACTAAGATTAAATTGGTCTATCGGACCTTAAGAGGGTAAGTGATTACTTGTGATTCTTTAGAATTTTGTTTCTGTACTTTTGTTGAGTTAAGAGAAGCTTTCCAAGATCACCATACTTTTGTTGAGTTAAGAGGTTAGGAAGGTTCGTAGTGTAATAAATATTTTGAAAATGAGATCTAATATGGGTATAGGCTCGACAATCTAAGAGAAAGTGATTTTCATCTTCAACCTTTTTAGTGTCACAAAGATGACACACTCTTTCATCCCATGGCTTTTTAGGATTTGACCAACCCCTATGGAGCTCTTGAGAATTTGTTCTTATCTTAGTAATGTTTATTTTTTTCTTTACTCTTGGCAAAACAAATAGTAATTTTGATCTTCTAGATTAGGGTTCATTACATCTTTATAATATTTTAATTTTCTTTTTTCCTCTAACTCTTTATCACACCACATTTTCTCCTTAAATTTTGATTTGACGTTTTTTTTAATAGTATCTTTATTCTCCAAAATGGTTTCTTCCATGATTCCCCAATAGTTTAGCCAAGATCGGGCGTCTTTATGCCATCGATGGTGGTTATGACTTGATTTTAAGCAATTTTAAGTAGCCTCTTGTCTTCCATGTTGTTTAACTTGTTCTTATACATTAGGTATCTAGTCATAGCCATGCTCTCAATGGGGAAGGATTCATGAGAGATACTACAGCCCCACACTTCACATCCATAAAGAATAACAGGTGGAACAAGAGTCTCAAAGAGGAGTTTCTTCTTATCCCAACTCCAAAGATCAGCTCGCATAATATAATTTATTGTGTAGAGAGAAATTTTACCAATTTAATTGAGAATGTTCACTTATATTAAACTTATAATCATATAACATATTAATTTATATTCTCAACATAAAATTATAATCATATTAATTTATTATTATGATATTATTTAAAAATATCATATTAAGTTAAAGATAAATTGTTTTTGTGTTCATCAATAAAAATTTAAGAATGATTATTTTTTCTTTAAAAATTATTTACTACAACATTTTTAATCAATGATAAATTAATTAATTTTAAATTATGAAAATTCACTTATATAGTAAACCTATAATCATATAACATATTAATTTATATACTCAACAAATAATTATAATCAAATTAATTTATTATTATAATATTATTTAGAAATATCAGATTAAGTCAATATATCTTTTTGGTTGATAGGCATTAAGATTAAGATTTAAAGTAGTCCTATAATTACAATTATTTATACTATATCTCATTATAATCACATTAATTATATTAATTTATATACTCTACTATTATTATAATCAAATTACTATATAATATATATCAACATATATCATTATAATCATATTAATTTATAATACAATTATATTAATATATATCAACATATATCATTATAATCATATTAATTTATAATACAATTATATTAATATATACACTTCACTTAATATTATGATATATATAGTATATATCAACTTATTATTAGTATTATATATTCATATTAATTTATATGATCAATATATCATTATAATCATGTTAATTTTAATTTAGATAGACAATATATAATTATAATCATATTAATTTATGATTATACTATTATCTATAACGACCAAGTCACTATATGTTTTTTAGTTTTGATAAGTTGATCTGCAGTGGAATACTTAGTCACAATAGATCTAATAAATATATGAATTTAGTTACTTATTTTTTTGCTTATGCATGAAATAGATACAATGTTGAAAATAGAGAATAGTAAATACAATCACACCATCTACAAATATACACAAGATATGATATGGAAAACCTAATATGGGAGAAAACCCACCGAGAAGGTGAGGTTGTTCTGCTCTCATTTTTATACCATGATATAACTACAAAGAAACATGCACTCTCTATGGAGTTTTCTTTGACCTATGGCCTGTATGAATGCTACAAAATCTCTCCTCTTTTATGCTCACAGAGTACCACTCTCAAAAGTTTTGTATCCATTTAGGGAGGCTTTTGGTACCCAAAATATTTATTAAATGAGACGAGGAAATTTTTCCTCTACCTTCTCCTTGGAGTACCACTTTGCTTTTCATGGAAGTTTTCCTTTTAAACCAATCTACCAAACATCATGTTTCCCCTGTCTTGTAGTTCTAGACCTCTTATGCAAAACTTTGTCCTCTGCCAACTCTGACTAAGCATCTGGTTCTAAGTCCTCTATGGAAGGTAGGACTTGTGCCTCCTATTGATCCAGCATGGAAGGCTCATAGAGTTTGAGATTCTCCACTTTCACTAATGAATAAATGTGCATGTATGGGAGTATATTGAGTCTGTAGGCATTATCTCCCACCTTTTCCAATACCTTAAAAGGACCATACTGCAAATCTTTGATCATCTTATCGAGACCCTGCAGTCTTTCCTTATTCATTTGTAACCATAATTTGTCTCCCACTCTAAATGTTGTCATTGTTCTATGCTAGTCATGTCTAGCCTTGAACTTTTTCCATGACTTATTCAATGTCTATTGTACTTGCAAATGGATCTTCCTTATCTTCTTAACATTTTTTTCTTCTTTTAATGCATCTCCTATGAGGTCCTCCCTCACTCCTTGTTGTCCATATACAACATCTAAGGGTGAAGGTGGAAAATATCCAAAGCAAGTTTCAAAAGGTAACTTACCAATAGAAGTGTGGATTGTTGTGCTATAAGAGTTTTGTATATAGATCAGATTTCCATCCTAGGTCTTCGAATGCTTTTGATTGTAACCCCTCAAAAGTTGCACCAAAGTCTTATTGACTAATTGTGTTTACCCATCTGTCTATTGATGGAATGTTGTATACCTCTTGAAATAAGTGTCCATATTATCCCATAATGTAGTCCAAAATGTACCGAGAAATCTATTATTCCTATCTGAGATGATGCTCCTTGGTATCCCAAAGTGCACCCAGACATGTTCAAAGAAAATAATTTATGGTTCATATCCCTTGATGGTCTTTTTACAAGGCGTGAGAATTCACATTTTGTTAAACATGACAACTACAAGAAATAAATATTTGTGTCCCTTCCCGATTGTTGTTGAACCATCCACAAGATCCATGGAAATACTTTATCAAGGTCTAGTGGGTACCGGTAAGGTATGGTATATACCTTGCTTCATGTTACTAGGAATGTTGGTACAACAAAGTCTACATCCTCTAATATATTGTGCTACATACTCATGGATTATGGGCTAATACACATACCTCTATGATTTGGAAACTATATTCCCAAGACCAAAATGTCTTGCAACCTTGGAGGTGTTAGATTTTCTGATAAGATTAAATCATTCACCTTTAGGAACATAGAGATTTTCGATCTTGTAGAGTAAATCATTCTGGAAATGATAGTTATCCTTTCAATCACCTTATTCTATATGAATTTGTCCATGTAGTTACTAAAACACCTCCTTGAAGTCCTCATATTTTGTGTATGTCTCTTAGCATCATGGGTAAAAGGATCCATGTGCATCAAAGTTCCCAAATATTTAATCTTGGATGTGGGTGGTTGTGAAAGCATGCCTACCAACTTATTTGTGCTACATTTATTATACTTTATAACCAAATGAATTTTTTGTAAAAACCCCCATCAACTTGTAATTTATGGTTTGTTGTAGCTTACTCTAGGTTTATAAATATTGTAGTCGATAGTGATATGTGTGGATGATGTTGTCCTTTCCCATCAGATAGTTCTTTCACTTTTGGACAACTTTTACCAAGGAATAGAGCTCCTTGTCGTAGGTAGGGTATTTGAGAACCACACAATGAAACACTTCAAAATGATAACATATGGGCCTTCCTCCCTGAATCAATATTGCTCACATGGCATACCCACTTGCATCTATCTCCACTTCGAAGGAATTTTGCAAGTTTGGTAGTGTGAGCATTGATGTTTGAATGATCTTTATTTTTATCTCATCAAAGGGCTTATGTTGATTCTTCCCTCTCTGGAAACCCTTATCACTGAATTTTATGGCATGGACCGGTGTAGGTACCACTAAAAAATGAAGCTATGAGCTTTGGAAAGTATTTTGTTTCCCCAACAAAACTCCTAACTTCATTAACATTTCTAGGAATTGGCCATTTCATGATGGCCTCCATATTTGTGGGATATATATAGAGCTCCCCTCCACTGATAACATACCCCAAATACACCAAAGACTATTGAAACAACTTGCATTTCTTGATATTGAGAAGCAGTTGGTTCTTTTTAAGAGTCTCTAACACCTGCATAAGATGTGATATGTGTTCCTTGCATGTAGTTCTATAAACCAATATATCATCCAAATAAACAATAACAAATGAATCTAGATAAGGGCATAAAAAATTATGCATTAGTCTCATAAATGTATCTGGTGTATTACATAAAATGGCTTATGAGCGGTTGTGCCTTCTTCGGCCTACGAGCCATCTTCGATGTTTGTGCCTTCTTTTGTTATGGTTTCTTCTTCAGATGATGATAGGGAGGATGGAAATCCACCTCCGCCTTCTCACCTTCCTCCAAATGATTCCTTTGAACATGAACCAACACCAGCTCCATCGCTTCCTAGATGGGTACATTCAACACAAGAAGCAACTAGTGATCTTGTTAGTGATCCTTCATATCAGCATTGGATACGTTCATAGTTCTAGCGAGCCTCTTCTCTTTTGGCTCAAGTTTTAGAAACTCATGATCCAGAGACATTTGTCGAAGCTTTAGGTCATCCAGATTGGGATACAACAATGAATGAAGAGTATCATTCTTTAGTGGAAAACGATACTTGGGATCTTGTACCTCTTCCAAAAGAAAGAAAGCATGTCATATGTAAATGGGTCTATAAAACTAAGTATGCATCAGATGGAAGTGTTGAAAGACACAACGCTCAGTTAGTTTCCAAATGATTTTCCCAAGTTGAAGGAATTGACTATAATGAAACATTTTCCCCTATAGCCAAAATGAATTCCATCCACCTTGTTCTTTCCCTTGCTCCCTCACATAAATGGGAGGTCCATCAGATGGATGTTAAATCCACCTTCTTGTACGGAGATTTGCAAGAATAAATCTACATGGAACAACTTCCTGGCTCTATCCAGAATGACTCTAGCCTTGTTTGTTGCCTTAAGAAATCTCGTTATGGTCTCAAGCAAGCTCCTCGAGCTTGGTATGTCAAAATGGATAGATTTCTTATTTCCACTGGATTGTCTAGATGCCATTTTGATCCTAATGTATATACCAAGAAAGTAGAAAGTCATCTCAGAATCCTTGTTCTTTATGTTGATGACCTTATGCTTACTGGTAATGACTCAAAACTTTTAAACCATGTGAAAAACAACCTTAAGAATAAATTTGAAATGATAGACTTAGGTTTTTTGCACTATTTCATGGCCTCCAAGTTTCGCAAACCAATGAAGGAATTTTTCTTTCCCATTCTAAGTATTCTTGTGACCTTCTTCATCACTTTCACATGGACGATTGTAAACCAAC
Organism: Picea engelmannii; assembly: GCA_009831015.1. NCBI lineage: Eukaryota > Viridiplantae > Streptophyta > Pinopsida > Pinales > Pinaceae > Picea > Picea engelmannii. Next base: position 790,765 of record ML778025.1, read on the forward strand.
CCCTTCTGTAGAACACCCATTGTACAAAGCTCATACAGATATCATATATCCAATGCATTTAAATGAATAAACACATTTAACTCAGAGTAAAACATATCATTACTGCTATAATTAAACAACCCATAGCATTCCATATTAATTCGTATACACAACGGAAAACATGATAACATTTACAGAAGAGACATGATAAATGTGATAGAACATAGTTAGACACTTATCTTGTAACAATGGTGGAATCCACCAACCAAATGTAGGCCTTCCACGAACCTCCCATCCTTAGACCGCACTACTCATCAACTCAGCAGTGGGTCACCCCCGAGCTGGGACTAAGCTCCACCCCAAGGCAAGTAATCTAGGCTCAGGCTGAAGTTATAGGGAAAACATTCACACACAACCACAAGGACGGAATGCTCTCCTAGGAATCTCCCACGCTCACTGCCCACAGACCCTCATACCCCACATGCCTGTTCCACCCCAGGAGAATGCACCTTCTATGTCACCTGGACAGTCCTTTGGCTGCCAATCTCCCTTACCTTGGGTTACAGGAACAGACCGGACTGGAAGTCTTCAGGCTCTATGGCAGCTATAGGGTTCCTACCATGAGTTCTCTCCTTCCCCTGCGCACTCTCTCACCTAGAGGGAGTCGCTCACAGGCAAACAAGCCTCACGCAGTCCAGTATTGCGTAGTCTCAACAATTCCACGGGAAAACAGACACAGGATTTCCAAAAACTGGATTCGGAAATCACAGGATGGCTTCACAGTCATGGCTTCGGAACAGGAAATGCTTGCATAGGCTCGCTCAGCTTTCTCGAACAAGCAAAGACTCTTCCCCGAATTCAACACAGGATTCTCATCGACTGGGGTTACACACACGGGATTTATCAGAATCAGACACAGACATTCCAGTCACAGGGTCTCACGAAGGTTCTCTACTGGAGTCGGGTTAGTCATCTGCTCAGACAATCCCGTGGAATGGAAAATCAGACCCTTCTCACGGCTCACCCTGGCCGTTTTATTCGCATGCACCAGGGTTGACACTTGTCACCCATGGAACTGCATGCGTTCCACCAGCACACGTTCCTCCCACCACTTGGGAATTCATGTGTCCTTCCAAAAGGACTTAGGATAAAAACATATGATGCACATAACTTTTGGAATAATATTAAAATATTATTCCCAGGCTTAAGCCCCCCCCTAGGCTTAGCCCATAGGCTCAACACTTAGCCCCTTTCCCACCTTCCAGCCCCTAATTCCTTTCCCACTCTGTGGATGCTCAGTCCCCCTTCACTCATTCATCGTGGTCGGTCTGCACCTGGCGGTGTTTATATTTTATTAAATGTTCTGCATACATACAAGTACAACAGCAGGCTCCTGGCCTTCAATACTCAGGCTCCCTGGCCTAAAAACACATAAGCCTCCAGCTTATGAAAACTTGGCTCACCAGTCTATAAAACATAATTACAATTCCTTTCCAAACATGGTTTACAATGGGGCTCGACCTTGGGGACACTACACCTTCTCCCTTCCAGTCTGGAGTCAAGCTTACTACCACCTGTACTTCTCTGGAAGTTGATGTCACCCTGTACCATCAGTTAGTTGGTATCCTCTTACACTTGACTCATACCTGTCCTGATCCTTCCTTTGTTGTTGGTCTTGTTGCCCCATATATGAAAACACCCCATGAAAGCCATTGGAAAGAAGCTAAAAGGACACTTCGCTATGTTCGTGGTACAGTTCAGTTCGGGATACATTACAGTTCAGGGGGGACTCATTTATTGGCTGGTTTCACTAATTCGTATTGGGATGATGACTCTGATGATCAAAAGTCTACTGCACATTATATTTTCAGTCTTGGCTCAAGACCTATCACTTGGGCCTGTAAGAAACAACAATCTATTGCACTTTCTTTAGTAGAAGTAGAGTATCGAGCATCGGTAAATGCAATTCATGAAGCCTTGTGGCTTCGAAAGATCCTTTCAGAGTTTGGATTCCAGCAGCAGCATCCGACCAGCCTTTGGTGCGACAATCAGAGTGCCATCAAGCTCGTCAAAGACCCAGTTCAACATCATCGTAGAAAACACATCGAGATACACATGCACTTCATCAGAAAGCTCTTTCATGATCAATTTATTAAAGTGCTCTTTTTCCCTACAGAAGATCAAGTTGCAGACATTTTCACAAAGTCTCTTACAGAAGCGAAGTTTTCCAAAATTCGATCTATGTTAGGAGTTTAGGAAGTTGTCATTAAGGTGAGATAGGCTCTAATGCCTCCTTCCTTCTCCTATTGTGTCACCATTGTAAATCCTTCAATCCTGTCCCAAGTTGTTCTTAAGGGGGGATGTTAGGATATTTAGACATTTAGGAGTTAGTTAAGATCTACTTGGTCTAATGTGTCGTTAGGTGAAAGTGTGTTTCTTAGTGTGTTTCTTTAGAATCCATTAGTATGCATTTGTAGTTAGGAAATCTGATGGTCACGATATGTTCCCCACATAGAGTGATCTGACGGTTCATACTCTCCTCGATCTTAACAGCCATTGATATGTGGCTTAACTCCCGATTGGTCCATGATCTCTATTTAAAGAAAATGGAGGGTCATTTTCCAATGATCAATTTTGAGAAACTTTCTTGTAAAATCTCTCTGTAATCTTTTTCTTTGCATTAATAAACTGCTCCAAGTGGCCACGTTGTATGGGGTCATGGATGTTTCCCTGTAGGGGTTTTACCACGTTAAAACATCGGTGTGTTGATATTTGATATGGTTATGTGAGTGGTTACTGAAGGTGTTCATCCTCTATTGAAATACCTATATATTCGAACAACATACAACATAAAATAATAAAACATAATGAAATAAACCATGCATAAAAATATACCTCTTGATAGATTACAAGTAACATGTAAATACATATCACAACATAAAATAATAAAAAATAATGAAATAAACCATTAATGTGTTAATGTCAAATAGCATACATATATATTAAAGTATATCGTATCATCTGGATCAAACAAGATGAAATAAACCATGTTAACCATCCAATAGTCAAAGCACCCGATAACATACAACATGTACTCCAACCATGATGAGCCAAAATAACCATAAACATAATCAAGATATGACACCACATACAATCTCTATTTTTTTTTTAATTTCAAAAACCAAAATAATAACTATTTCAATAATTAAAATATTATATATCATATAATATATATTTTTTTAATTTCAAAAACAAAAATAACTATATCAATAATCAAAATATTATATATCATACAATATGTGGATTTTGAAAGTTTCAAATGACATTATTTTTTTTTTTGTAAATAAGAGTGCATGTATATTAAGAGCTTTCAAAAACCGAAGCAAGATAGCAAAATACAAAGATGTTCCAGTTGTAGTTACTGGACCGCCCCAGCCATGGGGAAACCAGTCCAGCCAGCTCAACTAATCCCGTAGTCTAGAAATTCATAAGTGAATCCAGTAAGAGAGTGTTTATACTCTGTAACATCTGCGATCTAAACCTGAGAGGACTTGACACCTGAGTACTAAAAACTTAGACACCTAAACACTTAAAACTTAGACACCTGGTAGGTAGCTTGGTCGCGTGGCTTGAAGGTCTCTCGGCCAAGGCTCTTCCTCGATATACACTGTCTCGTCGCTCCATTGTTGGTCATCTGCCTTGCTGTGCTCAGCTCCCTCGGTGTCGTCCTCGCGCGCTTCCTGCTGCCTACTCATGTCTATTGGGCTCGGCAAGTTGTGTTGTCCTTCATCTCTATCGGCTTCAACAGGATCCGGGAACAGGGTTGCATGCATGGACGAGAGAATTTGGAGGAAACTTGCCACCTTTTCGTCCGTAGCCTGTACGCAAAAGTGTAAATCGGCCACCTCCTGCCTGAGTTCAAAAACCAGATTGTGCAGTACTGACAGGCTGTTCCTAAATTGCTCTCTGTCAAAGGAATCCTGGGAGTGAAGTCCTGCCATCTGAGGTGCTCCTTGTGGAGAAGGGACGCAATCCAGGTCGCCCGGAGAGTTACGGGAGGGCCCGGGGTCAGGAGTGTAAGCTGGGGAGTCTTGAAAAAGTCGAAGGAGAGAAATAGGAGTTCGAGGAATTACAGCCATGGAGCTGAACTGCGGAACTTGCAGAGAGACAGGAGAAAAGTTAGACTGATGGTGAGGGGAAGATTCATCAGAGGTCGAGTCCGGAGGAGTAATCGGGGGCCTCCTAGGCTTCCAGGGAGAACCCCGCCTTGGTCTACCTCTTGGCCACGCCATTGGATGCCCGGTGCAGCCGACAGAAAGAACGAAGGTCGGCTGGTGGAGGGGAATGTCAGGGGCTAGCTCGCTCCAGTGGAGAAGTGCTGGGATAAACTTAAGCTGCGTAGGGAGGAGCCCTGCAAACAACAAGCATAAGTGAGCCGAATCCATAATGAACCAATTCATTCAAAATCGCAACAAGGGGAAAGGACGTCTGCGTTAATGCGCCCTTGTAATGCCATAAACGCCATTTAAATTTCAGGTGGGGTGATGGGCCGCAGCACAAGCCCATCACGTGGCTCCATGCCACGACACCCGGTGTCCTCGCTCAGCTCCTGCCACGATGACCTGTCTGACACCCCATCCGGGGGGCATCTATCATTCTAGCTTTGCGTATACACTGCTGGAGGATAGGGTGATTTGGATCCCAACCTGCATGACAGTGAAGGTCTGGTTCTCTCCTGTTGGCGCCCAAATTAGCGAGTTCATCAGCAACTTGATTTGCCTTCCTTCTGATGTGTGTGGGGATGATGACCTGATTTGGATTAAGTAAATCTGCGATGATCTGTAAGTCGTGTGACAGTCTCCAGCTAGGCGAGATGATGTCTGGTTTTTCCCCATTTAAGATTCGGCGCAGCAGGCTGATGATGACTTGAGAGTCCCCCTCTACGATCATCTTTGTATAATTACTTTTGATGGCCAGTTGCAGTCCCTTGATGAGTCCCCAGAGTTCTGCAACATTGTTCATAGAATTCCCAAGGGATCCTTCCACTATTTCAAGGATGTGCCCATGGTGATTATGAAAGACCACCCCATACCCAGCGGGGCCAGGATTGCCTTTAGAGGCTCCGTCTAAATTTAGCTTAACAAAATCCTTTGGAGGAGGGGACCAGAAGGAGGGGCTACTCAAAGAGCTGGTGGAAGAAGGGGGGTGAGTCTGAAGAGTGGGAAGAGGGGTCCAGTATCGGAGTATGGCGAGCTCCGAGGGAGAGGAAGCTGAATCTACATTCGACCAATTCCTGAGATGGAGAGTTTCCATGATGTTGCGATAGCATTGACTCCAGCACTGTTGCCACGGGAGGGAGGTGTTTCTGAAAATTCTCCTATTTCTTTCTTTCCAAGTTTTCCAAAGGATAAAGCCAGGTAGAAGTTTCCAGATTCGATTGAGGAGGGGGGACTGGAAAGCCTGATCTCTCCAATTTGTGATGGTTGCTAGGATGCTATCTCTGAGGCGATCTGTGGTGCGCATGATGATCGCTGCTTGATCCCAAATTTGAGTTGTGTAAGGGCAAGTAATGAGGAGATGATTCATGGTTTCCTCGGCCTCTCCACACAGAATGCATAAGGAGGGTCCCACAAAACCTCTCTTCAGGAGATTGTCCCAGGTTAGAATGCTTGAGTGAGAGACCAGCCATAGGAAAAGCGTGATTTTCGGCCAGTGCTTTAGATTCCAGATTTTTCCCCAAACTTCCAAATCTAGGGGGGGGGTTTGATTGAGCTTTTATCTGATAGGCTTCCCGCGTGCTAAAGAAGCCCTGTGGTCTGTAGCCCCATCAAAGAATATCCTCACCTGCAATTTTGGGTATTCTTTGCTTAGTCATCTCTGCTTGCAAAGGCTCCAAATCGATCTACTCCCTGAGGTTAATGCACTCCCTATCCAAATGCCATCATCGCCAGGTGTCCTCCGTGGGATTGTCCTGCCAGTAATCCGCTACTCTTGTCAGGCATGTCCATGTAGCTTGGGTGCAGATGTCATGGGCCCAATCCTCAGCGCTCAGGGCTAGCCATTGCTGCCAGGAATCGTTCCAGAACAGAGTCGTTTCCCCATTCCTTATCTCCCAGAAAGCATGCTGGGTGACCAACTGTCTGTTCTGCTTGGACGCTGTCCAAATTAGAGAGCCCGGTTTGTCTCCATTCCATCAGATTAGGTTTTTCTCTGCTGTATTGGGGGTATATTTATTCCTCCACAGTCTAGCCCAAAGATCGTCGGGGTTTTTTAGCCAGCGCCACCAAATTTTGGCGTTGAGGACCTTGTTCATTAGAGAGGGATCTCTTACGCCCAAGCCTCCATGTTTTTTGGGTCGACAGAGCTTTTCCCAGCTCACAAGTGTTATCTTTTTCTCCTTGTTGAGGCCCTGCCAGATAAAGTTTCTTTGTAATTTTTTGATGGTGGTGAGGACGAACTTTGGGGAAGCTAGCGCAGAGAAAGCATAGATCGAGAGAGCTTGTAGAACAGCTTTGAGCATAATGAGGCGACTTGGTAGGTTCAGGGACCTATAGGTCCAGGAGGAAATTCTTTTGGAGAAGGAGGATAAAAGGTGTTCCCAGGAGGAGTTCTGGAGTGCGTTGTCAATCAAAGGAATGTCGAGGTATTTGGACGGAAGGGAGCTTCTGTTGAAACCGAGTATATCGGAGATGTGTCGCTGGATCTAAGGAGGCGTGTTAAAGAAGAAGATTTGGGATTTGTCCTTGTTACAATCCAGTCCTGAGGCCTCAAAAAAGGTTTGGAGAATCTCCTGAAGGGAACTAGCTTCTCACACAGTAGGGTTGCCCATTAAGAGTGTGTCATCCACAAACTGGTTATGCGAGATAGGGGGTGAAATTCCATGGAGAAGTAATCCTGTTAGTAGGTTCTGTTCTATTGAGCGACTAAGTCCTTCGGCCAATATAATGAAGAGGAAGGGGGAGAGGGGATCTCCCTGTCTGATTCCTCTTGATGGGGAGAAGGGCCTCAAGGGTACACCATTGATAAGTAGTGAGAAGAAGGCTGAGGAAGTTAAATTTAAAATCCAAGTTACCCAAGTTTGGTTGAACCCAAAAGAAAGGAGCATTGCTCTCATGTACTCCCAGCTGATCTTTTCAAAGGCTTTAGAGAGGTCTAATTTGAGGAGCATACCTGGGGTTTTGGTTTTCTGCAAGGAGTGAATTACTTCATGAGCCAAGATGATGCTATCCAAGATTTGCCTACCTTCAACATATCCCGATTGCTCCGGGGAAATGATAGTTGGTAAGATCATCTTGAGTCTCCAGGCTATTACCTTTGTAAGGAGTTTATAGATCACATTGCAGAGAGCAATAGGTCGGTACTTCTTGGCCTGATGTGCCTGCCCCTCTTTGGGAACTAAGGTGAGAAAAGTGGCATTGAGAGCTTGAAGGACTTTTCCTGTTCTAATCATCGGCCAGCAATATTGAAAAAATTCGCTTGTGAAGCCATCAGGGCCTAGGGCCTTGCACTTGGGGGTGTCCTACAATGCTTGATCTACCTCTTCAATGGTGAAGGGTCTGAGCAAAGCAGCGTTTTTCTCCTGAGTTACAAGCGAGGGTATATGCCTTGTAATCTTGTTGATTGTTGTCCATCTATCTGGGATGGGCTTTGTGAGGAGGTTTTGAAAATAATTGATCAGGTTTGCTTCCAAATCAGCATGAGAGTGAAGGGTTTCTCCTTCATCCAAGATGAGATGCATGATCTTGTTGGAGTGCCTTCTCTGGACAACAGTTCGATAAAAGAACTTGGTGTTGCGTTCCCCTTTCTTGAGCCATTGGATACGCGACTTCTGCTTCCACGGTATTTCTTCATGTCTCTTCCTATCTTCGATTTGTTGGGCTACTCTGAGTTCCTGTGCTTTTAGCTCATTTGTTAATCCTTGCTCCCTGATCCGGAGCTGGATCTCATCCATTTGTTTGGACAATTGTTTTTGTGAGTCGAAGATGCTGCCGAAAGTTTGCTTATTCCAGAGTTTAAGCATTTTCTTAAGATTCTTTAGCTTCTGCTGGAATCGATACATTTTTCATCCTTGTGGTATCTCTGCCTACCTCCACCAGTCCTGGATGTTTGCCTGGAAGTCCGAGTGATCTAGCCATAACTGTTCAAATCGGAAAGGTTTCTTTCCAGGAGTGGCTAGAACATCCATCCATAATCTTATGGGCCAGTGATCTGATCCAGGGAGATTCAAGATCGTGGATTCCATTATTGTGTCGTCCATCATCAGAGGTTCCGATATGAGGAAGCGATCTAGTTTGCATGCTATGTGATGCACCCCCGTTCTTCTATTTGTCCAGGTATGAATGTCGTTGCTGACCTCCAGATCAATTAGACGAAGATCATCTATTAGACTGTTGAAGTCGCAGGAGTCTTGGTCCAGTCGTCTTGAGCCCCCTTTTTTTTCCTCCAGGCTGCGGATGATGTTAAAATCCACGCCAAGGATCCATCTGTCATGCTCTGTTAGGCCGGATAAGTGTCTCAAGCTTATGAGGAAAGCATGTTTGTCCCTTGGGCTGGCCGGGCCATATATATTGGTTAGGTGTCCAGGCTTGTTAGAGCCGATGAGCCTATACTCTGTTTTGATAGACCATCTGGTAGTATAAAAGTTGTCCATCATTACAGCATTGGTGTTCTAGAGGATAGCAACTCCTCCAGCCATACCTGTGGCGTCTATTGAAACTTCTCTTCCCTGTCTCCAGCAATAAGGAAGTAGGCGATCTATGTCTTCTGAGGTACACTTTGTTTCTTGTAACAGTACAATGTCTGGGGTTTCCACTATGATCAGTTCTCGTAGCATTTTTTGTTTGCTACGTCCATTAAGGCCTCTGATATTCTAGGATATGATCTTCATGATGACAGGGGGGTGGGGAGAGGAGGGAAGTTGTCCGAGATCAGGTGGATCTGCCCCGAGTTTACCATAAAGTTCCCGATTTCCTGTCTGAGCTTGTTTGTGGATTTCCTGCCTCTTTTCTTCTCGTCTTTTTGGCCTTTACTTGGGTTTTTTGTCTGACTTCCTTGGATTCCTAGGGCTTTGCTTGTCCGGGCTGAGGATCCTGCAGAGGAGTTGAGAAATACCTTGTGCACTTTCCTCAGTTGATCTCTGGGTATGGTGTAAAGCTTCTGATGCCTGTAGGCATGCTCAAGGTGATCCAGATCCACTCCAGCGAGGTCTTGATCCTCCAGCTCCATGTCTTCATCTCCATCTTCCATCTCCTGGGAGACTGGCGTCTCCCTGGCCAAGCCCGGGGGTATAAGGTCCGTTTCCTTATTCTTTGGGAGCCTCTCAGGACCGTGGTTCGCGGCCTGGGGTTCATTGTGCGGGGGTGGCGCATTCAGATTTGCAGGATTTGCCGGGATTTCTGATTGATCTTGCAAAATTGCAAACTTATTGCTAGTAGACATATCTTTACTTACCTGGGCTGATTGTCTCCAGCCTCCCTGCCGCCTTCTTGCTGCTGGTTGTACGAATCCTTCCTTGTCCTTGCCGCTTTCTGGATTTACTTCTTTGTTGATCAGGTTAAGAGGGAATTCTCTGAAAAGGTGACCATGTTCGTGGCACTTCCTGCGTCGGAAGGGAATGTGTTCATAATCAATGGTTTGGGACCAGTCCTCGTCATGATACTCCAGAGTGATGGATCCCGGGAGTGGCTTAGCTATGTTCAGATATACGCAGATGCGTGCATAGGACGTGTAGCGTCGCTGCTTAGTGGCTTTGGAGGACTTAACGTATACGCCAATGGTGTTGTCGATGCCTGCTAGGACCTCTTCCAGCCAGAATTCCTGGGGGAGGGAGTACAGTCTAATCCATACCGGCGCATGGGCGAAGTCCTCCTTTTCAGGGCTAAACTTTTCTGTCCAGAATCTCAGAAATAGTCCAGTCGAGTTATAGAAGTATGGCCCTCCGTCGAAGATGTGCTTCCGATCCTCTAGGTTGTGGAAGATGATTGTGAAAAATCCCTTCGAGCCCAGTTGCAGATCATAGTGGCCCTTTGGTTTCCACCAGTATTGTATCCATTTTACCAGGTCACGCTCAGAGGGCCAAAGCCCTAAAAACTTCCCTACTAGGGCATTATCTCTCATGTATTGTTTTTGTTCTTCAATGCGCGGTGAGCTAACCACGTATTTTGGGGCTTGTGGTGCCTGTGGGATGCATTTCCCTGGCACCCATGGGGCTGAAACATTTGCAGGTATCTTTTCCTTGGCTGAATCGATGTCCATTTCCCGATCTTTGAAGGTCCCCTCCGCCAGGAGTTGAGCGCGCATGTTTGGAGGCGTTTCGAAAGTAGGCCTCTTCGTTCATGTTCCAGGGTCTTCGTTGGTAGTGATTTGGCTGTAGGTGACGTCGGACGACGTCCCCTCCCTGCGATTCAGGGGCCCCTGCGGGGCTATCATCTTCGGGGCTCAGGTCGCGGCTACGATGGTGATCAAAACCCTAGATGCAAAGCCTTGTTGGCATATTTAGAGAAACTTTGATACACTACCCATGTTTCAAATGACATTATTATGAACACAATGCTTAGGCATTTAATAAAATTAAATAAAACAGAAATTTGAAATATTATATATCATATAATATGTGGATTTTGAAAATTTCAAATGACATTATTATGAACATAATGCTTAGGCATTTAATTTTAGCATTTAATAAAATTAAATAAAGGAGAAATTTGTTGGATGTATATTAGGAGCTTTTTGATATGTCTTATTTTTTTTTAATCAAAGATAATACAAGTATTTCAAAGTGTACTTAACCATATCAATATACACAGTTAAGTTTATTGTTAATTTTGAAAACAAAGTTCACATGTTCTTATTTATCTTCAATCAATTATCATTACTGTTTATGTTTCCTTATGAGCAAACATAAAACATGCGTAGTATTTGATATAGGAACAAATAATTATAAGCAATCCTATTAGAAACTTAAAATATTCATAAACCACCGGTCATCACCTTAGGGATAGCATAGAGGACTCTACCCGAGTCCCGAGTTTAATGAATATCATGTTTGCCTTACCCCTACCTCTAAAAGAAAACTTTATTAAGATATTATAATATATTGCTTCTTATAAATCTCATTTTATTAAGATATTATAGTATATTGCTTCTTATAAATCTCTCTCACTAATGTTTTATGAAACTCACATATGATGTGTCTTCCCTAAACGTAAGTCTTTTGATAGTTTACCTAAGAGGAGCATGATAATATTATTAGTCCCTACCTTTAGGCCGTGGATTATAGTAATCCCTGCCTTGCCTTTAGGCCGTGGATTATAGATTGTAGTAAACGGTTTTTAGTCTTTATATTAGTTTGACACGTAGATCATGACAATTTAATCTTTATATCCTATGTTATGGAGTCAAGATAAATACTTATGGTGAAGATAAATCACATAAAGGAAGATTAGAAAATATTAGAAGCTCAACTTTACATGGAACTATAACAACTTGTAGAAGTATATCAAGTATCGCGTAAAATTATTGAATGGCGTTTATGGAGGCGAGGAATATTATATTGTTTCTAAACCTAATTTAAATTTGACATATTAAGTCATGAATCACAAAATTATTAATATTGTTTTCCTTTTGTTTTGATAGACATATGGATTAGAAGAAAACTAAAATGGAACATACATACCTATTGCAATTGTGTTGTCTTTCTTTATTCTTTTATGTCTTCCTTTCTTTACCTTTATTCTTTTATGTCTTCCTTTATTTACATGTAACAGGGCATAGAAACTATTATATCATTCCATACCACTTCATGTTAGATAATTAATCAAAAAAAATCCAACAAAATATTCCATGCCCACCTTGATGTGTCTCTTCCATTACATCAAATACATCATTCGGATCAGATTAATACATTATCCTAAAACTGAAACTGCACTCATATGAGTCATACAAGACTTCATTAATTAGCTGATATGGAGTTTCCATCCTTGAGTAAATAATAAGGTTGAAGTGGGAAATTCTTTTCACTTGAAGTTTATAGTATTGTTCTATCTCGGGCTATGATATTCTGTCCTTAACAGTATCTAATTGTAACTCTTTCAGAAAGTCTCACCTTTCTATCACCTAATGAAATCAAGGTTATTTAAGGACTTTCTATTATAGAATGAAGTAAAGGTTATTTAATGAGATTGATTGAAAGCATGAAATAAAAAAACTTTGAATAATTTCATTCACCTTGCAAGTGTTAAGGATTCATTACCAATAAGTTATTAATCCCAAATTATGTAGAAAAGTCCAATTCATCATGAAAAATGTCTAACTAACGCACATTATGCCCACATTATTAATACAAATTCACAGAACCATGAAATGGTGCTAATGATTATTATTATCATTGAAAGGAAACAAAATTGATCCTCATTTTTTAGAACTTAAAAGTACACCACTCAAAACCCTTACTGAGGAAAGACAATTTAGCATGCAAACATAGCAAAGTATGCAGAATATCATTTATTTCCAAATCGGTTGAGCTTTAAAAACTTCGAATGGAAGTTTTATCCTTGGGACTAAGGAAAGAAAAATCGAAAACCCATAGACAAACAAAAAAAATGATGCAAACTTGAACAAAATTGCCTTATGAACGTTGTCACAAGACACAAGTTGAACCTATCAAATTTTGGGGTTTTTCAAGGCTAAACTCACCATGAAATACACCACGACATACTCAGAGGATAGTTTTTCTATGTCGGATAAACCGCTTTGATATCAAGAAGACGAGATTCAGGGTGGCCAACAACCTTTCGACTTTTCATCGACAACATAAACTTTTATTCAAAAACCATCTTTTATCATCCATAGGTGGAAAATTTCTACAATAATCAACATATTTATCGACAAGCATTGCTTATTCCACCTTCCTAATTTGTAATGTGTCATTATTCTACAAATAAATCGTCCTTCCAACTTTTTTACTGCAACTTGTTTTTTATATATGTTTTACAAATAACTTATTTTTTATATTTGTATAAATTAATAATATAGAATAAAATATCATTTTCGAAATCTTATATACCTTTTCCTCTATTTATTTTTTTAAATAAATACATAATTTATACTACTAACCAACCAATGAAGACCAACTCCAACTCTATCCAATTTAAATTATTTTCCAAGTACTTTACATTCATTTATTCCTTGGAGTTTAACCCCACTGAAAAAGAAGATAACATAAGAAGAGACTTTGCTAATTTAATTCGTTGTAGTTTACAAGCCAAAAGTATTTACTATTTTGTACCATGCTTCGTTTTCTTGTGTGATTTTTCCATTTCCCTTTCATCTAATATTTTAATTATTGAATTTACATAGTACGTTTACACTCTGAACGTGAACTAGAAGGCGACTTATAATAGTTCATAGGGGTTTTGCTCGAGCTGATTTTTGGCAGAAAATCGGTGGGAGAGAAAAACGAGTTTGGAGAAGGCGTGGACATCGTGCAGTGGGTGATGTGCAACGAAAATATCTTATATTTGATCTATAAAAAATCATATTTATTCATATTTAATAATAGTGAATAATACTTATTCATATTTAAATCATAACTGCCCAATAATAATAGTGAATACTTGATGCTAGATTAAACACGTACAACAATAATAGTGAATACGTGATACTTGATTAAACACGTTGATATTTTTGAGAGAAGTAATATAAGTGCATGTACCAACAAGATAATGTTTTGATGTTGGCTGCATCATATGCACTTAATGAGAAGGGAAGGCTACATGCAATTACTATATGAAACTTATTTAGATGAACTAAAATAATATGAAAATATTTCTCACAGAACATTGAAAAATATATTGAGATATTATTAGGAACTTTAATAAATGTTTGAAACACTTATAACTTGAAAATTTTCACGATAGTCGAGAGCACATTTCATGTGCCAAACACTTGCTATATGAAACTTACTTAGATGAACTAAAATAATATGAAAATATTTCTCACATAACATTGAAAAATATATTGAGATATTATTAGGAACTTTAATAAATGTTTGAAACACTTATAGCTTGAAAATTTTCACGATAGTCCAGAGCACATTTCATGTGCCAAACACTTGCACCCGTAGGCATCCAACGACCTTCGCCCAATATCTAGCCTTGGTAAGACTAAAAAGGCAAGGGCTCGTTGCTTTGCAGCTCCCCTTGTTGTTCATGTTTTTTTAGGATGCAGGGAGTACAAGAATTGGGCTGCTCATTTTTTAATATCTTTTCCACACAAATCAAAACATATATTAACCTTATAACCAAAGTTTATTTTGTTTTCATATGTATAAAACTTGATTTTAGTCAATGAAATGTTTGTTAGTCAACTCATATATGAAGTGTCTTTCCTAGATGTAAGTCTTTTGATAGTTTACTTAAACAAGAGCATGATAATATTATTATTTTCCATTTTATAGGTTGCAAGGACTGTAAGAATCGAGCTAGATATTTTAATGTCTTTTGCACACAAATCAAAACATAGATTAACCTCTTACTGAAAATTTTCCAAATGTATAAAACATTTTTTTGGCAAATGAAATATATGTTAGTCATATTTATCAATTAGTTTGTTATGTTTTGACTAAAGATACATTTTGAAGAATTATGAAACTATCTTGAATGTTAAATGAATTAATGCTATCATTGCAAATAGTTGTTAAATGCACCTAAGGCTCTCTAGAACCCTAGCGATTTGGGCACTGCTAAGATTTTCTGGATTCATCTTCAAGGGGTTCCCCCTCTCTTCTCTCAAAGATTGATGTGTTTCACATGCTAGTCTCCTCCCTGACTAAATCAGTCAAGAGTTACCCCTCCCATTTTGTTAAAAAAATGGAATCAATCTCGGAGGTCCCAATCCTTCCATTAAATGCTCGACATATGGATTTGAAACTCATGGATTAGGCTTTGGTTGGATAGTTTATTGGTATTTTTCCTTCTCCTAGGCCATGGTGATTTGGATCCAAAAGATCTAACTAGGTTTGATCAAAGGTAAGATTTCTCATTATTTTTGTGGCAGAGGGTTTTATGCTTTCTTCTTTGAAACGAAAAAAGAAATGGATTTAATATTTCGAAGTGGGCCATTTTTTTATGGTACGAATGGGATTTACCTAAATAGATGGAAACCTAATTTAAACCCCCAAAATGGCATTCCCTATGTTATCTCAGTATGAGTAAGATAATCTCATCTTCCTTTTCACTACTGAAATTATGAGGTGTTGAGGAGCATTGGGAATACTTTAGGAACTTATATTGACAAAGCTAATCCAAGAGATGGAATGATGTCATGTGCACTTGTTTTTGTTGAATTTGGCCTGGAAAAGGGACTACCAAAAGGAATAAAACTTAAATCGGATGACTGGAAACATATAAAACCTGTGGACTATGAATGACTCCCTTTTAAGTGTAATAAATGTCATGAATACGGTCATTTTGCTAAGAAATGTACAAATAACACATCAATAGAGAAAGGGCCCCAAGAAAATGAGGAACAATAACAATAGGTGAAAAATAAGAGAGATAAAAACAAGAAAACAAATAATTTTTTGTTGTATAAGCAAGCTATACCATTTGCAGTAGCTACTCAACCCTATGGAGTGACAAGAGTCTCAAGGAAATCATCTAAAATAGGACCATCCAAATAATAGGTGGTTGGAACTAAAGGCACCTCCTCAAATCGGTCAAAAGTAATGGTAGGTAGTCCTAATAAAAATAGGTATGAAATCCTTTCCCATGATGAAAATATTCCATCCTCAAAAATCGTTAGAGCCCCTCTATTTAATTCTAGATCTACCATAATAAACCCAATTATGGAGGAAAACCTTGACTATATCCCATCACCAATTATGGAGAGTAATATTCCTCATCATGAGGAATAATACTTTCCCTCTCCAAATAAAGACCATATTTTGTCAGACACTTGCCTTAGCCATCATAGATATCATCATAAATAGGAGGATCGGTCTAATAATGATAAGGAAGAGAAAAAAACAAAAGGAAAATCTCACACGAGGAGTGGTAGAAAATCACATAAGGAAAAAGGAAAAGAAATGGAGAAAAAAGAGATAGAGTTGGGCCAGTAGCATACTATTACGAATCTAATGGGAAAAAAAACTACAAGGAACCAAAGTGGGTTGAATCCACCTATTGGTGGAAATAAAAAACCCTAGGTAAATGATGATCATAGTCTCCTAGAACTATACGGTATTGGGTAGCATGAAAACATTTGAATCAATAATGGACTTGGTCAAACAGGGAAAATCCATAGTTCTTCTACTCTAAGAGAGTAATTAGAGGCTAGTGAATCCTTAAAGAGGTTATAAAACTTTGGAAAAATAGTGAAGGATTGGATGTAAGCACTAAAGGGGCCTCTAGAGGACTAGATATAGTGGGGAATAGTTCATTTTGGAAGTTAATTTCTATTCAACACTCCTTGCATCGGTTACTCACTAGTATCAAGCATTTGCTCAGAGGTGAAGTTTCTAATTTAGTAAATGTTTATGTGCCATATGTATATATATATACTCTGAAAAGGTGCATTGTTGGAACACTCTATCAGCCTTGAGAGGGTCAAATCAACTCATAAATTAACTTAAAAAATAGATAAACACTTATCTTTCTAAAACAATTGTGCAACTATATGCTTCGGATGAACGTTGCACCTAATCATAGACTTGTTATTCCAGGTATCAACAACAAATAACACCTAATCTGAGGATAGGAATCCAAAAGAAAAGGGTGTCTCTCACTGTCCACTCACAACTCAAATATCCCACAACCCCATGGCATTCTCCTATATCTATCTTGAATTCCACCATCTATCTTCCTCTTGACCTACCCAACCCAAGGAATGTGCCCCTTCACTTATCTCAGTCCATCGAGCTGCATCATTCATTTATATGGGTCTCTCTGGAATAGGTAACTAGAAATATAACTACTTGGAACTCAAAGAACTCACTGCCAGGAAAAAATACCACAAAAACAACAATAATCAATTGTTGTTACAATGAAACTCATACACGAAATCACTCTTCAGGACTGAAAACTTGGCTCTTTAGTATTTATCTCCAAGAATGCTCTAGAATTCTCTCTCCCTTGTTGCTCCAACTCTAGTACTCTTTTTCCATGTTCTTTGTTTGTTGTTCATGTAAAAACATGCCTATAAAAATTTCCCTCCTTTCCCATACTAATTTATTTTTCCCTCAATCTAGTTCTCTGCTCACTTATCCCAGTACTGATTGTACTTCAACCCCATGTTCTCAATAACTATGGGATGTGAATTTTTACACCCACCCTCTTACATGAGTTTAATGATTGGCTTTGAGAACACTCAATAAAAACTAGAGGTTTTAAACACAATGATAATAAAATTCAGCAAAGTGAGTTTGAATTAATACCCATAAATAATTTATTCCTTGGAGTCCTCTTAGACACTCCCTTCTCTTATGGAAAAATCAGCCCCCATGTTTTTTCATGTCCTCCAGCAACTGGCATCACATTTTATTTATTAAAATTCATAAAATACAATTCACATATTACATCGTTTGGTCATGGCCACATTCATATCTACATTATGCATTAATTAAATTGGGGATTATAGTGGGGATGTTACATTCCCCCTCCCCTACAATTATGAATCTTCCTCAGTGCACAACACCATGCGAAAATACATATACAAATTTACATCACAATACTTAGAGAAAAAAATTACAATTTCTCAACTCTAGCAATAGTTCCAACCATATTCTCTGATTATTCTCAACTAGTTGACCCAAGGAATGCACCCTGTTCACTTCCCTCATTCCATAAAGTTGCACCATTATTTTATTAGGGCTCTCAGCTTAGGTGACCAAGAATTTTGAGATGTGATTATGAAACTCTGGTTGCCCAAAAATGGGGTCTTGCACTCCTAGCTTCTATTTCTTTCAAAGTTAAAAAAAAATTGTGGGTATTCCTTCCACATATTTTCTTCATGTTCCCACGTTGCATCTTCAGAACCATATCAGGTCCATTGGACCTTTTCTAGGTTGATTTCTTTGTTCCTATGCACTTTGAATTTCTGGTCCAGGATGCATACTAGTTCCACCCAGAAATCCCCTGCGTGATCCACCTAGATTACAGTTCAATCAATTATGTAGTTAGGGTTAGGCACATATTTATTTAATAATGACACATGAAATACATTATGCACTCTCATGAATGCATATGATGCTAGCATGTATGCAACTATCCCTATATTCTCTAATATTTCAAAAGGCCCACAATATTTTGTAGCCAACTTTGGGAAGCAACTCAATCTTAGTGAACTTCTCTTTCGCCCACTTTAAAATATCTAAAAGATCTGCTCTTGTCTATGTAGCTTGTCTACCTATCTTGGGGAGCCTTTAATTTATACTTGATCTTTTTCATCTACTCTTCCATTTCCTTCAACAAATTTGGCCCAATAACAACTTTGTTTGTTGGGTTATCCCAAATCATTGGTGTGTTGCACTTCCTGCCATATAATGCTTCAAATGGGATAATTTTTAATGATGTTTGATACTCATTGTTGTAAGTGAATTCAACTAAGTGGATATAATATTCCCACTTTGATGGCTGGTCCATCACATACATTATGAGAATGTCTTCAATGATTATGTCAGTTTCCTCTATTTACCCATGTGACTCTGGGTGATACAATGTAGTGAGATTTAAATTTGTGCCAAAGCCTTTGAACAAACCTTTCCAAAAGATTAATTTTAACTTTGGATCTCTATCTGGAACTATTTCCTTAGGCACCCCATGTAGTCTAGAAAATTCTTTCATGTAGATTTCTTCAATATTTGTTGCCTTATGTGTAGTCTTTATTGGAATAAAATGTGTGAGCTTAGTTAATTTGTCCACCACCACCATGATGGAATCATGGTGCCTCACTATTATAGGTAGCTATGTAATAAAATCAATAGTAACCACTTCCCATTTCCACTCAGGAATAGAAAATGGTTACAATAGACCAACTAGATGTCTATTCTCAGTCCTCACCTTCTGACACTCCAGAAATTTGGCTATATAACTATCCATTTCTTTCTTAATTCCTCATCAAAAGTATTGGCTTCTTACAGGTGCAATTTTTTTCTCATATCCTTGGTGTCCAACATATGGCACATTGTGCACTTCTCTTAGCATTGTATTTTTCATCTCACCATAATTTCGCACACATATTTTCCCTTTCTACATGAGTTTTCCATCCTCTTGTAGATCATAATATTTAAATTTCTATTGTAAATTTCCTTGTTGTAATGTTTATTTTGTTTGTAAATATTTCTAATATGAGGTTGTTTCTTCTAAATTTTTGTCTTTTAAATATTTGTTGTACATGTTGATGGTTATAACATGCATCTCATGTTCTCTTCTGTTCCGTGCATCAACCACCTAATTTTATTTTCCTTTGCTATGTTTAATTTCAAAGTCATATTCACTACAAAATTCCAACCATCTAGTTTTCCTAACATTTAATGTGGGTTGTCCAAAACAATGTTTTAGACCACAATGGTCTGTCCTTCGCTCAAATATTATCCCTATGAGGTAATGTCTCCACATTTTCAATGCAAGAACAATGGTTTCTAATTCCAAGTCATGTGTAGCATAATTCCTCTCATGCTCTTTAATTTGAGGGACTCATAGTATACTACATGATCCTTTTGAGTGAGGACTCCATTGATCCCTTCCTTGCACATATCTATGCATACCACAAAATCTTCATCCAGACCTATAATCTTCAAGACTACTGCACGTTTCAAAATGTCTTTCACATGCTGAAATCTCTCTTCACACTTAGAAGTCCATTCAAATTTCATTCCCTTTTTTTTCAAAGAAGTGATTGGGCTTGCAATCTTTGAAAGTCCTTTTATGAATCTTTGATAATAACTAGAAAGAACCATGAATGATCTGACCTCTACCACATTTCTTGGCATTGACCATCTCCCAATGACTTCTATCTTCTCAGGACCAAATGCTATCCCATATGATGAAATAATATTCCCAAAGGAGTGAATCTTTTTTTGGTAAAAGATACACTTACTTAGTTTGGCATACAAGTTATTATCTCTTAAAATTTGTAGCATCATTCTTAAATGTTACTCATGTTCCTCTTTTCTTTTGGAGGATATGAGTATATCATCCAAAAACACAATCACAAACTTGTCCAAGTATTCCCTGAACACTCCATTAATCAAACACATGAAAATAGTTGGCGAATTCGATAGCCCAAATGGAACTATTGTAAATTCATAATTCCCATATATTGTTTTAAACTTTGTATTGTTGATATCATCTTCAATTATCCTCACTTGATGATAACCTCATCACAAATCGATATTGGAAAATATTCTTGAACCTTTCAATTGATCAAATAAATCATCAATCCTTGGCAAGGGATATTTTTTCTCGATGGTGACCTTATTCAGTTGTATGAAATTAATGCACAACACTAAATTTGCATCTTTCTTCTTCACGAAAAATACTGGGGCTCCCCAAGGTGACACACTTGGCATATATACCCCTTCAGAAAAATTTCTTCAATTTGCATTTGCAACTCCTTCAATTTAGGTGTTCCCATTATGTAATGTTTCTTGGACACTGGAGAAACTCCAGAAACCAAATAAACAGAGAAATTAATGTCTCTCTTTGCTGGAAATCCTGTGATTTCCCCAAAAATATCCTAAAAACCATCAGGACTAGATGGTATTCAATACTTGTCACTTTATCTCTTGTTGCCTCTTCCATATGGGATGAAAAAATATGACACCCCTTCCTAAAACTCTTTTTCAACTGCATGGATGAAATTTCTCTAATGACTACAACTCTCAAAACGCCTTGAATCTAGGCTTGGTTTACTTCCTCATCGAGAAAATTGATTCTCTTGTTGTAACAGTCTAAGACAACACAATATTTGTCCAACCAATCCATGCCAATTAGAGAATCATATGAACCCAATGGTATGTTGTTCATATCTACCTTTGTGTTGAGTCCATTCATGTCTATTGGGAAACATTTAACCAACTCACTCATTTTCCTCTTAGCCCCTGTGGCTAACTCAACTAACCAAGATTTATTATGCTTACTCCTTTGTAAGTGAAATAGTTCAACAATTTTATAGTTTATGTAACTATGGATAGCTCCATAATCAATTAAAATTGTTATGGGATGATTATCAATCTTACCTTCAACTTCAGTCATGCAGGATTGATACTCTACTTGCTTTTTTCCCAAGGCTACATCAATATTTGACATGTTTCCTCCCATTTCTTCCATTCTTTTATCCTTGTGACTGTTGTGTACAATCCTCATTCCTTCATATTTGTGAGGGAAGTCCTTATACCAGTGATTTCATTCACATCCCCAACATTGCAAAGGCCACTGCCTTGGACTTTTCCCAAATGAATCTGCCATACTATGCTCATTTTGGGTTGACTATCCTTGCCTATTTTCTCAAGAGTTATTCGTATAAAATGGTGGCTTAAAACCTTTCTACCTTTGATACAACTTATGTTTCATATTTTCATTCAAAGTTTTTTGGAAAACAAGCCTCCATCTGCTCTGCACATAAAGATGATTTTCTCTTTTTATGATATCCTCCAAAGTCCTAAGGTTATCAAACTATATATTGTCATTGTAGAAGTAGGGTAACCCATTCATAAACCTTTGTATCTTGACCTTCTCATATTTCATGAAGCCCACACACTTCAACAAATCAAAGAACCTTTTTCTCATATTCATTCATTGTCATGCCTCCCAACTTGAGTTCAAAAAACTCTTTCATATTCATTTCATTGTAATACTATGAAAAATATTTCTCCTGGAAATATCCTTTGAATTTCCTCCATGAGACCTTCCTCTCATCAAGGTGTTTGACTTTCTTAAGTTGATCCCACCACATGGTTGCCTTTCCTTGCAAGTGGTAGGTTTAAATTCTTGTTTCTACCCTTGAGGGGTAATCATGCAACTGGAAAGACTTCTTCATTTCCAAGGGCTAGGTCTCAGCCTCTTATCCATTCCTATGATCACTGTTGAAATTTGGTGGCTTGATTTTCCTGAGTTCACCTTGCAAGATGTCTTCCTCAAGACTTCTCCTTTTCCTCCTAAAAGGAGACACACTTAGGCTTCTCCCTCGACCCGAACTTGCACTATCTCTCCTAGTGGATTTCTCTCAAGAATGATGGTGAATATTCATGCTCCTTGACTTCCTATCATTCCCATGATTGCCCATTATTCTATGGAATATATATGTTATCACATGTCTATTAGTATCCACTTGCTTTGTGCCAGAGTCTTTATTGGCTTGCTTACATGGCATATTCACACTCTGTAGTATCTCCTCTTAATATTTCATAATATTCTCATTATCTTCCCTATATCTCTACACTTCTCTATGTAGACTTCTCATAGTCACAACCTCCCATCTGCCTCTTCTTCCATTAGACTATGTCTTAGCACTTCTCTATGTAGACTTCTCATAGTTACAACGTCCCATCTGCCTCCTCCTCATGGATGTAGGACCCTTGGACATCCTCCATGAATTTAGTTCTCATTCAAGAACCAAACTTCCCTATTGAACCTCTTAATTCTGTAAGAAAATGCATGCAATAATATATATTCCCTATTGAACCTCTTAATTCTGTAATAAAATGCATGCAATATATATATATATATATTAAGTTTAGGAAAAATAATGCATAAATTTTCTTCTCTTTAATGCCACCATTCATATTCCTTTGAGTTGACTATAAATTATACTATTTAGATAAATTTTATGGCATGATATATGGATTCTCCCGCTCTATAAATTTCCATCGACTATTCTCTTTCTCAATTCCAAGCTCTGAGCAAAAATTTATGGTCAATTGAATATTGTCACTTTACTTCTCTTGTGCACCTTCTCCCAAGTGCAAATAATCTCAAACATCAACTTTGGCCAGCTACAAAGGTCAATATGTTAGGACCCAATGAAAATTTTGTATGAGACATACATAACACTAATTACACTAAATTCACAACAACTCTCATATTGGCAAGCTCATGCTTCAGTCAAAATATGCAACAATCTAGAAGCGACAACTTTGTCTTTTTTCACTTTTCCTAACTTAGCAATTTTATCCTTGTTTAAGCATGCCTACACCAACTCCTTTGGAATTTTCATAAAATCCCAATTGGGTATCTTCATGTATACCTTATAAAAGATCCATCAAAATTTCAACTTCATTTGGGCTCCATATTGTTAGTTACGCCTTGCAGAAGTTTTGGTTGTTTTCCATTTTTAACCATGTATGCTACATGTGACTTCTTTCTCTTCCTATACATTTTTATGTACCCATTTTCCCAATATGGCTCTATGGTTGTCTTCTATGGTTCATGATATTTCCATAGACTAGTCATGTGCCCCAAATTGACTTCTAAGCAATGAGTTATTCCATCTGGAATTATACGGGTGCCAAAATCTTAACTTACATTGTTTTAACTATAAGTTTATCATATGAGATTGGTTTTACTTCGGGAATAACTTGTTGGAAATATATCACTAATATATTTCATTTAAGTTACAGATATTGTGTCTACCCAAGGTACACACAGTTCTTTTTTTTCGACTACCTGAAAAAGTCATTTAGGCCCTTAAAATCACTTCGCAAGTTGAAGACCTTTAAAATATGAAAACTTTTTGGCGAAAAAATGACTAATTTACTATTGTGATGGTTTTTATATCCAAGTCGTCGATCTAAAAATAGGGAGAAATACCAACTATTGATTCTCTTAGCCCTGCCAAGCCATGGACAATCCTCCGCAAGCCTATCAACAACTCTTTTTCAGACCTTTCCCATTAGAAAATTTATGTTATTGGGTACATGGATCCTCCAAATATCCATGGTCCAAAACACTATTGTAAACACCCTTTTGTACATTTCCCATTGGAAACTCCCCCTTCTGATGTTCATCAAAAAGACGTATTTATGAAAACCCTTGGAAACACTTCTTTTCGAAATGATCCCTATTGACCGTTGATCCCTAATGGACATTCAAGATCTAATATCGTCTCCTAACGAACAATCATAATTCATCCTTGAGTATTCGACCTTTACCTTTATCAAAAACCAATATGGGTCCCACCTGTACCTAACTTCCACGTGGCACTCTCTAATTCACCTGCCCTTGTTGCAATGTCATCGAACATGGAATATTAACATGGCAAGTCGAAATGACATTCTCTTCTCCATGTGGCCCTTCCAAGATAACATTCTCATCTGATAGATCATATGGTTAACGATCATGCTGACCAATGCCCCTGATCATCTCAGGTTTCCAAGTTTAGCACTAGTTACCTCGGTCAAACAAGGTTGTTCGGAAACATAACACCACCACTAGGATTTCCAAACAAATCCTTCCAAAGAAACCATTTTTAAGGATCCAATGGCTCACATATCTAGTGTTTGATAATCCATATATACTCAAAAATATTCAATTGCTCAACCTTTAGCTTAGTTATACTGACTTCATTGGAATGTGAAGTTACTCCTGGACTTTCCAAATGGATTTCGTTCTGAAAACACTCCCCAAAGAATCCAATGGCTAAGAGCGATGTTGATCAATATCAAAGGCTCTGGTTCTCTCACACATGTGCCATCATATTCTTCCTTTGGACTCAACCTCATGCCCCGCTCCAAGATACTTATGAAATCATGTTGTGAACCCCTGTTGGGGTCTAAAGATGTCCTAAAAATAGCCTTAGTTTAACATTAATTTATCAACCCCAGGATTCGTCTTTTATATCAAGAACATCGACAAAGTCTATGCAGATAGATTGTAGAGGATAAAATCACGTAGCTAAAGCAAACCTGATTTTATTCACAATCAAGTTCCTCAAATGTTCATTTAAAGATTCTAAGATTAAGATCTTACTTAACAGAATTGAAATCTAATTGCTAACATGTTGTGAATGAAAAGGAACTAGCTAACCTGCTAAATTCATTTGACTGAAAAGCAATGATTGAATCTGAGTAAAGACTTGCATAATTAACTATTAACTAGGAATCAAATTGCTGGAAAGGAAATAGCGAATTATTCTAATGGAATGAAACTGCAATTGTAATCTAATCGTAAGGAACAACAAATATAACTGAATGGAAAGGAACAATAATTGTACTTTAACTAAAAGGAACGACAATTGTATCCTATTCGGAAGGAACAACAAATGTGATTCTTAAGTAAAAGGAACAACACGTATGAAAACATGAGGAACTGTCAAGCAGGAAACTATAGTAATGGAAATTGGAATCAACAATCATTAACACTCAAGAGAAATATATATCTTCTGTATGCAAACCATATGAAATCATTAACACGCTTATGCATTCATCTTAAATATTGTGAAAGCGAATTGAATCGCAAAACAGAAATCAAACTGATACAATTATAGTTAAAACAATAGTTCCTTTAGACTGGGCCCTTGGTCCTTAGAAGCACTGCTACTAGAAACTCAGTATATAAAAATGGTGAAAACAATCAAATCTTTTATTAACTTCATAGCTGGTACATCATTCTAAAAAACGGCTTGTGCAGAGTAACTCTGAGTCTGAATACTTGAATGCAATTCTTATATTGTCTTTCAGGATCTATCATCCTCTATATATACAATAATCTGAGTAAATCAATCCATCCTGAGGATCGGAAGATCCTCAGGATTGCTTTACTATTATAAAGTTACAATATAGAAAACCAAATCATCTTTAAAACTACTTTTGCGCCAAAAGTCCTTAACCTCCAATGGCTCACACATCTTCAAGATTTCCTTTTCTATTTCAGTTTTGACAATATTTAACCAATCCTGTAACAAAATCAAACAATTCCAACCGTATTTTAGAATCTATTCATTATGAATTCAATAATGTCACTAGAAGACATATTAATCATTGTCTATTTTATTTATCCCTAAATAACAAAAAAGTCAATCAAGATTGTATCGCAAACTATGGGAATAAGGAGGATATTTGTACCTTTTTCATAACCCAACAACCCCCTCTTTATACTTCGCAGACAAAATCTTGGTCATTTATTATCCAAGTCAAAATAATTTGGGTCGTCGATCACCAAACTTCTTAGTCTCCATAAAAATACAGAATTTGACTTCCAAATCTGATTTTTCACTCTACAACTCATAGATTGACACCATAAATTTATTCTTTGACTATTCTAAAGCACTTAAAATTGAATTATCTAGATTGTATCATTATATTATTTGTCAAATATCTCACTATGTTTTGGGTGGAAAATTGGAGGAATCAACTTGCAGGACCATTTCGACGGCTGGTCCAAATTCGGAAACTTGGGTCCAAAAAATAGTCATAAATATTCTGGATCCATTTTGAGATATCAAACGACCTTTTTTTTTGTTGAGGAAGATTATAAATTCTAAACTTCGATACCTTTCCAACGACAAAAATCGTTTTCCAATCGGAGTTAGTATGAGAAAGTTATGCCTCCTGCAAGTTGACCTACCATATTGATCACCAAGGTGCAAGTGTATACCATGTCATCCTCCATTAATTAGACATGTAGGGATAACCACGTAGTGGATTTTCTAAGAACATTCTAGAAGGTCCAAATCCTTATCACAATTGAAGGTTGAGGAAGTCAAAAACCTATCCCTAAATGGCTATCTATGTTAAAAACTTAGCCACTATGAGGAGAGGGGTTCCATTCTTTTGCATTGTATATTGTTTCATAGCTGAGAAAAACATCTAAGAGTGGTATTCTATGAGAAAAAAAAAAGGATAAGAGATTCTATAATAGTCATACAGGGCACAGGTCAAAGGAAACTCCACAAATAGTGCCTCTTTCTTTGTACTTGCATCATTTCTTTACCAGAGAAAATAGAGCAAAGCAACCTCACCTTCTAGTTGGATTTTCTCTCATATTGGGTTTACCAGGTCACATCTTGTGTTTATTTGTGGATGGTGTGAATGTTTTTAATTGTTCTCTATTTTTCTACATTTTATATATTTTATTAGTAACTAAATATTCTAGAGATCTCAAGGAAATTAACCTTAAAAGTAAATATTTCAATATTTTATTAGATATGTTGTGACAAATTGTTCCATTGGAATATCCATGATAGTTTAAATATCATCGAATCTATCAACAAATTAGTGTATTTTTCTCTAGTTCACCATTTTCCCCCAAATTCATCACATAACAAAATATGCAACCATGAATTTTTCCAATTCATGGTGTCTCTTGGCCCATACAATATCAATGTCGAGCCTTAAGATCTTATATTAATATGTAATGCTCTTGATCTTAACCGAGAAACATTACGTGTGGAAAAGGCATAAATGCAAAAACAATTCTAATAATAATTTCCTCTAGCTTACCATCTATAGGAAGACACACATGTTTAACCATTTTTAGATGCCCCTAACTATATGTAACTATAGCATGATAAAATGACAAGAATGCAGCAAATAAACTCGTCTACAATAGCATATAAATCATTCACATTCACAGAGTAAAATGCACAACGGTTAAACTCATATATTAACTCAAAAAACATATAAACACTTATCTTTCTAAAATATTTGTGCAACCAGCTACTTGGGACAGATTTTCCACCCAACCATATACTTGTTGTTCCAAATATCAATAGCAAGTCACCATCGAGTTGGAGCTATGAATCCACAAGAAAATGATGTCTCTCACTATCTAATCACAATTCAGATATCCCACAATCCCCTGGAATTCTCCTATAGATATCTCGAATTCCACCATCTCTCTTCCTCTTGACCTGCCCAACCCAAGGAATGTGCCCCTTCATTTCTCTCAGTTCATCGGACTGCACCATTCATTTATCTAGGTCTTTCTAGCACAAGTAACTGGGAATCTCACTACTGGAACTCAAAGAAACTCACTGCTAGGAAAAACTACTAGGAAAAAAACAACAATCACTTGTTGTTATAGTGCAACTCAAACAAGAGTTCACTCTTTAGGACTTACAACCTAGCTCTTTAGTATTTAGCTCCATAATTTTCCCTCCCTTATTGCTCCAACTCTAATGCTATTTTTCACTATTCTTTGTTTGTTGTTCCTACAAAAACATGCATGTGAAAACTACCCTCCTTGGCCATAATAATTTCCTTTTCCCCCAAGGAAATTGACTGTTCACTTTTCCAAATGTTGATTTTACTTCAGCCCCATTTTCCCAATAATTATGTGGTGTTAATTTTTACACCCATTCTCTTAGATGAGTTTAATGGTTGGCTTTGGGAACACTCAATGTAAAAATAGAAGTTTTAAACACAATGATAATAAAATTTAGGGAAGTGGGTTTGAATTAATACCCATAAATAATTTCCCCCTTGGAACCCTCTTAGACAATCCCTTTTCTTATGGAAAACCCAACCCCCATCTTTGTCCAAGTCCTCCAATAGTTCGCATCACATTTTATTTATTAAAATTTAGAAAATAAAATTCACATATTACATCACTTGGCCATGGCCACATTCATATCTCCATTATGAATTAATTAAACTAGGGATTATAGCGGGGATCTTACACCCCTCATGAGATAGAAGTTCAAGAAAACAAAGAGAAATTAGAATGAATTCAAACCAAATTAGAACAAGAGAAGGTTTCTCAATAGTTGTTGTCAATAGAGAAGGATACCTTTTAGTAGTATCAAAAAGACCTTCATGTTGAAGAAATGAAATGGAAACTCAAGTCAAGAAGTGTATGTCTTGAGGTAGGGTATAGGAACACAACTTATTTTTAGAAATAGGCCAGAGCCAAACTTTGGAAAAATAATGTTAAAGAGATATTAGCTCCCAGTGAGGAACTTCCTAATTCCTTTGACTAAATAAAAGAGGCCACCTTCACTCACTTTAGTGGTCTTTACACAAAAAGGATGGCGTTGAGCCTAAAGTTACAACAACCATGATAGAAAATATTCCCTCGATTATCTCTCTTGAGGAAAAAAATGTTGTTATGAAATTTTTTTCCAAAGAGGAAGTTCAAGAGGCTAGTTGGGATCTTGCCCCTAACAAGGTTTCTAGACCAGATAGATTCACCATTCATTTCTATAGGGAATGCTAGAATACAATCAAGTTTGATTTTATCAAGATTATTCAATATGTGAAAACATCTTTCCCAATAGTAGGGGCATCAAATTATTCTTTCCTCATTCTTATTCCAAAAGAGGAGAAACCTCCTCTTTCTCAATGTTCAAACCTATCTCACTATGTAATCCCTCATACAAAATTTTGTCCAAAATTATAGAAAAAAGGCTTAAGAATCTACTTCCTAAAATCATCTCCAAGAACCAAGGGGGATTTTATGGAAAAGGAACAAATTGTTGATAATATTATTTTTCCCCAAGAAGCAATTCACTTAAGTAGGACTAAAGGAGACAAATGTATGATTGTTTGGATTGATATGGAAAATGATTTTGATCAAGTGTGACACTCCTTTCTCTTCGATGTTCTTCACAATTTTGATTTTTACACTAATTTTATCCGATGGATTTCTTATTGTATTAGCAACCCATGGATCTCTCCACTCGCCAATGGGTGTCCCTCAAGTTTCTCCAAGGTAAGCAAGGGGTCGAGGAAATATTTCACTCTATCCCCCTGCCTATAATTATTATGGTAGAATCGCTCAGTAGATTATTAGAAGATTAAAATAATCATGGAAATATTCCAGGTATACAAATTATAAGAGTATTTAAAAGTATTAAACATTCCTAGTTTGTTGGTGACAACCTTCTTTTAGGAGTGTCCCCCATTACTATTGCAAGAAGGTTCAATAATATCCTATATTTTTTCACTCAAGCATATGGAGGTCTGATAAATAACAACAAAGGACATATTTATGCATTGAATGTGAGACAAAATATTATTGTTTCTATATCTAGCATATTTCAATTTCCTTATACGGATGTTTGTTCTTCTTTCAAATATATAGTTATATGCATATTTGTCTACATTCCTCCTCTTCTAAATTATGGCAGTAGGTTATAATCAAAATCAAGAATATTTTTTTCTAGTGGGGAGCGTAGCAGTTGAACCCTACATGGAATATAGATCTCATAAAATCTATGCTATCAACTCTGCCAATTTTCCAATATTCAATGCTCTTAGCCCCTGTAGGTATAAACCAACAAATATCCCAAGAGATACAAAAATTATTATTGCAAGGAGGAAAAACTAACAACAAGAGGTTTCATCTAGTCAATTGGTCAATTGTCAAAGCACCCAAGGAACATGGTGGATCAGGAATCAAGGATCTAGTTCTAATGAATCTTGAAATGGGAGCCAAGCTTATGTGGTGTTTGGTTACAGTAAAATATGATTGGTGTAAAAACGTGTTGGTTAAAAAATATTTCCCACGGAAAGATATTTGGATTCATCCTTATCTTCTAGAGATGGCTCTCCAATTTGGAAATTATTCAAATTTTCTATCCCAATAATTCAATCTCAATTGTTTTGGGTCCCTGTGAATGGGAAGAATATTGATCTTTGGAGCGACAATGTTATGGCAAAATAGCCACTGATTCAAACTCTTAAGCTTCATCCTTTGAAATATTGGATATATTCTCAAATAAAACAACCTCTTTATGATATTTCATCATGGTTTTATGATGGATGGTGGAATGGTTGGAATTTTGTCTATGACTCTCCATAAGTTTCCCCTCTAGTTCAATAGTTTGCAACACATATTAAAGGGTGTTCTCAAAGAATGTTCTCCTCTATTAATTAGCATGAGTGGGGAACACTAGATTTTTCAGTAAAGAAGGGTTATGATACATCGCTAGTAGAATTTTCTCTTCCTCCTAGATCTCCCTTATGGAGTAAGATTTGGAATCTTGATGATATCCCTAAAATAAAAAAAATTGTTGGACCTTGGTACATGGGAAAATTCTAACTGCGAAGTACTTAGAAAAGAGAGGGGTACATGGTCCTTCCAAATGTTCTTTATTCTTGGATAATAAAAAAATTGTCTCTCATTTATTCTTTGATTGTTACTTCATATCTCAAGTCTAACAACATGCATTGAAAGGTATTGAGCATCGATTTCGTAGACCATATTCTTGGAGGTGTTTATTCAAAAAATGGGAATTCATGTACTAGGAGACCCTTAACAACAAACCATTGTTGAAGTGCTTGTGCACATCTCTCCCAAAATATAGCTGCTAAAAAATCTACTTGGCAAGAAATCGAACAATCTTCCAACATGAGTCATCCAAGCTTGATTTCATGGAAACTAGAGATATAATTGCATTTTTAGCATAACACATCATCTTTGCAGGCTTCCATCTCTCTTCTCTACAATTTCTAGAACATTATGAAGAATCTTGGTTAGTGCAATTTAATATTAGCACTCAGACTCCTAGATTCAAGGGGAGATGAGTCTCCTTGCGATCAAGTTGAAGAATATGAATGAAGCAATAATAATTTCAAGCCCATAGAGAAAAGGGGACTACTTATATTCTCTTCTTTGATATAAATTCAAAACATAATCCAAGGGAAGTGGATGGGGAGAAGGGGGGTTTATTTATAACCCCAGTGGAAATTCTTTAGCTGCATATTCTTGGAGTCTAGGTTTCTCATCCAACCACTTGGTACAAATCTATGGACTATATCAAGGTATGAAATTATGACATGCAAAACTTGATAGTGATTTGGGATTTATTAACAATTATTAGGAATCTTATCAAGAGAACCAATTCATTGGATATCAAGCTTACATCGGCATTAAGTCAGATCAAGTACCTCTCTTCCACATTTTCTCAACCAAGGTTTTTTTCATGTTTTAAGAAACAACAATGTTTGTTTTCATGTTTTGAGAAACAACAATGTTGAATTTGACAAACTGGAATCCCAAGCCACATCGAGAACAATAGGGACATTCTTCATTAACCATGAGGTCACTTTAGAAACCATCCCCTAACTTTAAGACATGACACTTGGAAAATAAATTGAAAGGTGTGTCCCAAAGAAAGCTCAATAATTTGGAATGAAATGTCTAGTCAAGCATCCTATCGTGAATAAAGGATCAAAATCAGTGGTAAATCTCTCAATATGAATCTCTTATTTTCAGTAAATATCATTTTTGTTGATGTACTTCAAAGTAGTTAAGATTCTAGGATTATTTTGCAAGAATTATACTTATCATCATGAATTGAACTGAACTTAGCATATTTCAAAAGCTTCCATATTTTGGTTGGATTGTTGGAAAGCCTCTTGTGTTTTTCTTTAATCAGCTACTCATGTCTATCTATTTTGTATGTACCTTAATATTTTACATTCTTTTTATAATACAAATCAACCAGTTCCACTTTAAAAAAAGGCATTGATCTTATCTCACTTGGAATTAGTTCTTTACCATTTTCTTTTAGGAACCATTTTTGGAATTAGTTCGTTACAATTTTCTTTTATGATGTGTTTTCATACTGTGGAAATTTTATTGTTTAGAGGTTTCCCTAATGTGTAATAACTTTCCTGTGTGATTGACGTATCTATTTTTTCAAAAAGGAACTGCATCTATGGAAATAGGTGCTACCACTACAAACTACGTTACTATTAAGAAATTGGTGACGTTGCTTCTCCCCTGGCTCATTCTCTTTAAGAGGAACTAGGTCAATTGCTACTATTTTCTTATTTTTTTTAATTGGTTGTGTTATCCCTAAATTATGCACTTGACTGCTAAGGGGAAAAGCTAGGGCACGTCAGTTATTGCAAATGATTTATTGTTGGCTTTTCAAGTAGGGTTTATAGGTTGATTTATGGATCAGGTAGTGGATAAGTTGGACAACATAAGATTCTAGTTACACTTTTAGATCAGGTTTCTAAAACACTCATCTTGTTCAATGACATCCATTCTGATCAATTAGATAAAATGGAGATAAAATAGAAGAAGAGAGAAGTTGCAAGTTTCACAATCTGTTCACTTAGAAAGAAGAATTTATAATCCAACATATCATTTAGAAACCAAAAAGAATAACTTAAACACAAATCTTGGGACAAGTGTTAGCAAAATATTTACTGAAATTCAAAATGTAACAGGATAAACCAAATTATTTGCAAAATATTTGAATGCATTAAAGTAAGATAGAATAAATATAAGACAAGAATAATATAGTTTAACCATAAAAATGTTTTTTCCATTGAGTGCAAAATGTAATAGATTCCATGCATTACAATCCAAATCGATATGTTCCTTCAGTCTCACAAAATATGAACCTCATACTCTATCATATATTTTCCTTTTTATACAAAGAGTTGGTTTCCATTTGGATATCATATCCTAAAACCTAGTTATTTTTTTTATTATAATTCAATATACTTGGCTATTAGATAGGAATTACATCCTTTCATTCAATGGGCAATCAAATAAAATCTTGGATCCTAGGGGAAAGATCCTCTATTTTAGGAACATATATTTAAATCCTAACAAAATATGATCCAAATCATAGTCTCTCACAACAACTTACTCAAAATTCATGTACTAGTTCCCATCATCAAGGATAGGTCGAACTAATGAGGTGGCAACTCAACCATGACTAGGCAATTTTTTAGGAAACAAAATTCATAAAATCTGGAAAAAAAATCCTTCAAAGATTCACCTATAGTTCTCCAATGGTTCAATGTTTTGGGAAACTTCCCCTATATCACCTAACTTGGTTGATTCTTCAAGTGGGTTTTGAATGGATTTTCCAAATTCTTCACCGTTTTCTTCGAAAACACGTTAGAAAGTGACTGCAAAAACAATCACCTACAAGAAATTCTTCAATTTTTGTTGTGGCTTGAAATTTTGAATTTCTAGATCTATGTTTCTGAAGGATATCCTCTATTTGATTATTGTCTTGATATTGATCATCCTCCATTGTTGGCCTATTCAAACCAATAGAAATCTTAGGATTCTTGGACTTTCTTTGAAACTTATGAATTTTTGTAGATGGAAACTTAACACTATTCTTCTTTGTAGGTTCAGATGATGTAGAGACTCGTTCTCCCACACACAGTTATGATAGCTCTGGTAACAAAGAGTTGGGGTTAATACTTTTTTCCATTTCATCCTTCAATGGAGGTGATTCAGCCTTGGAAGTTGTCCCTTTCCCTTTGTTTCCCCTGGTTTTCCTCACAGAAATTCCCTTTAATATTTGAATTTCCAACTTTTCCTTCTTTGTGACTGTAGGGATTTTCTGAGGGGTGTCTTTATCTATAATAATAAAACTTTTGTTCTTCAAATAAGAACTAAACAAAGCCTTAGAATTTAATCTCATCTTAGTTGTTCTTCAGTGAATTTAATCCCTTGCTCCTCTTGCTCTATTTGGACTTTGGATTTTCCTTAGTCTGCAAATTTAGGGTTTCTTAAAAAGGTTTAGATTCCATTTTTTTATGAGACAACTGAGATTATTTGTGTCATATGTCTGGTCCATCTTCTCATGCAAGCCTTTCCACATTCCAAATCCTCTTTCTTATGTATAGATAATTCTATTTCTTGTTTTGTTATTTCTTCTTATTGAAGGAGACATTTTCTCTTACTCATTAACAATATTTTCTTTTGTTGGTACAGGTGATGAAGAAAATCGATGCAGGAGCATTGTCAGCAAGCCTACGTGGAGAGAAAACTTAGTGCCTTAGCGCGCCATTGAATCATTTTGGAATCTTAACCGCTGGTGTTTCCTACAAATATTTTTTTTTTAAATGATCGGAAATTCAAGAAGATCAAACGCTTGGAATTTGAATAATCATGAATGAGCTGGGAGTTTCACTCCTAGACTTTAATGTAACTGAAATTAAGTAGCAGTTATTTTTTTTTCTCAAGTAGACGAGTAGTCGGGGGGAACACTAAGAACCCTCTAAGATAAATAGAGGTTTTGTATGCTCGAATGAGGTTGTTTCAATTTAGTAGGAGATTGTTGTGAGTTAGTTGTTGTTGAGTTTTTAGTTGTTGTTTTATCATAGTTGTAGCCATTTTAATTTTAAATGAATATAACAGAGGAAAATTGATCCAATGCATGGTGTTGCTACTGTTTACAATTCCCTGTTATTTTGTTTTCATGAATGAATGATTTATGTTGTTGAGTATATGAAATTGTGAAGTGTTTAGATAAGTTTCATTTGTTCTCTTCATCGAGTTCATGCAAGGTGTGAAAATAGTCTGCAAGGAGTGCGCTGACAGAGTTTGTTTCGACTCAGAAGCTCAGAAGAGATAGCATGGAACTTTCGTTTGCAAGGAGTGCAAAGAAACTACTTCAAGGTGTGCATAGTCGCCACAAGGGCTTAAGTCTTGTGTGGGATCTCTGCTAAAAGGAGTGATGGATTCTTCTTCGACTCATAAGCTCAGAAGAGATAGTGAAAATTTCCATTTTCAAGGAGTACAAAAGGGACAACTGCAAGGCATGCACAGTCGTCCACAAGAAGCTAAGTATTGCATAAGAATTTGTTGCAAGGAGTGCACAAATTAAAAGTTTTACTAAGTGTAGAAGTAGCCCTCTGAGGAGTGAAAGGGCTCGAGAAGTGAAGCTCGGGAGAGACAACAACCAAGAATTAGCAGGAAGGGGGAAATATGTTGAAAGTTGCAAAGTGACGGTTGAGATCCGTTTAGGGGAAGAGAGACTGTCCCAAGGCATCGAATCTAGGAAATGTTACATGGTTGTTAGTCGCGGGTTCTTATGAGATTCATGGATCGGAGGATTTAGAGTATCGAGGAGTCAAAATCCTGAAACCCAAAGTCGCAAAGAGATCGCCACCATTGGTTTTCAAAGGGGGCATGAACCATAGATTTGGTTCTGAGTAACTCCGTCAATTCGGAGTTCACGTAGAAAGAGACCAACTTCACTTAGAAAAGTCGAAACCTGAAGTCGTGAAGCATGAAGAGATCACCATCATTGGTTGTCAAAGGGGGTATGAACTATAGATATGGTTATGATTAACTCCGTCGGTTTGAATTTCATGTAGAAAGAGATCAGTTGCACTCAAGGCAACTGAAACCTAAATTCATGAAGCGAGAAGAGATTGCCACCATTGGTTGTCAGAGGGGGTGTGAACCGTAGATCTAGTTTCGAGTAGCTCTGTCGATTCAAAGTTCACGTAGAAAGAAGCCAGTTGCATGCTAGGCATCCGAAACCCGAAGTTGTGAAGCACTAGGAGGTTTATCCCTAGACCATAGTCTGAGGTCACGTGAATGAGGGAGACGAGCAGAAAGGAGCTAGCACCTAGAAACTAGGATTTTTTAAAAGCGTCAAGGAAGGCGCCTGTGGGTTCCATAAGACCTATAGATAAAGACAAAATGGGACCTGTGTAAATCATTCCAGGACAATTGAAGGTATGAAAGATCTAATCCAACTCAATATATTAATATCCATGACCAGGAGGTCACAGACTCTTTAGGAGATAAGGGGGGTCTGCATCAAGTGGTATCAGAGCCTTATTTCGTCTGTAGATTTCAGACGAAGGGGACAAAGGAAATAGTCTGATACCATCAAGTAGTATCAGAGACTAAAATTTTTTTGAGTATCAAAGAAGATATTGAAGTTGTACTCTTTGTGTGAGAAATAGTTAGCACAATGCCACCGATGAGGCATGTGGAGACACCTTTATCCAATCACGTTGTAGAAATAGAAATGAGAGATATTTGTGCAAGATTAGAGGCGATGGAGGCAGTGCAGAGGAGGGAACCTAATGCTGGGGACATCAGTGATGCAGAGAGTGAAGAAGTAGAAGTCAAATAATCTGAAGGGGAAAATGTTGTCGAAGAACGCTTACTGAGAGAAGTTGTTAAATTGTGAGCTAAAGAAAAGGTATACATCCCAATGTATGAAGGCAATTTGGATGTTGAAGAGATGCTAGATTAGATAAGATCCATGGACAAATATTTCAACAATGAAGATGTTGATGAGGAGAAAAAGGTGAGACATGTTTTCCCCAGGCTAAAAGGACATGCAACAATGTGGTGGGATGAATTGCAAGCTAAGAGGAGATGAAAAGGAAAACATAAGATAAAGAGTTGGGATAGGATGGTAGCCAAGATGAAGGCTAAATTCATGCCCAAAGATTATCAGATAAATATGTTCAGGAAGTTGTAGAACCTGAGGTAGAAGGGTTTGACAGTGAAAGAGTAGATGGAGGAATTCTACAAGATAAATATCAGGACTGGACAATGAGAGGGATGAGGAAAAATTCGTCAGGTATATAAATAGCCTGAGGTATGAAATCCATGATGAGATCAGCATGATGTCAGTAAAGACAGTAGAGGATGCTTATCAAATTTCTCTGAAGGCAAAGGAGAAGTTGTCCAGGAAACAGAGTCAATGAAACAGAGGCAGAAGCCCAAGCAAATGCAAGGGAGTTTCCAATGATAAGGCACATAAAACCAAAGATGAGATAGAGAAACCACACAGTCACTTAGAAAGAGGAGGAAGTTCCTGAGGAAGAAAAGGTGGTGGAAGAAGTTCTTCTAAAGGAAGAGGAAGAAGTAGAGGAGGATAAGTAAGGTGTTATGTTTGTGGAAAGACAGGACACATGTCTTGGGAATGTCCCAAGAGAAATAAATATGGAGGAGATGAAGGTCACATTTCAAAAGAATAGAAAAGGAATATTGAAGAGGAAGGTGCAGAGGATGGAACATCCCTAATGTTGAGAAAGGTTCTCTTAAAACTAGAGTCAAAAATTGAAAAGTCAGTGTAGAGGATGGAACATCCTTGATGTTGAGAAAGGTTCTCCTAAAACCAGATTCGAAAATTGAAAAGTCGATGCAAAGGAACAGTTTATTTAGGACCGCTTGCAAGACGAAAGATAGATCAAGGTGATAATTGACAGTGGGAGCACTGATAACTTAGTACCCACAAAGATGGTGGATAAATTGGAGATGGAGACAATTTCACATTCAAATCCATATAAAGTCTCATGGTTGCAGAAAGGACACCAGGTAATGGTCACTAAACAATGCCTCATTGAATTTAAGATAGGAGTATATAGAGATGAAATTCTGTGTGATGTGATTCCCATGGATGTATGTCATGTTTTGTTGGGAAGGCCATGGAATTTTGATAGAAATGTCATTCATGATGAGAGGAAAAATACATACACCTTGGAGAAGAATGGTAGGACACACATGTTGCTTCCAATAGAAGAGAAGAAAGTAAAAGAAGAATCCAGCATAAGCATACTTCTCATGAGTGGGAAGGAACTCCTGAGAGAAGTCAAGAAGGAACATGAGATGCAGTTTATCGTGGTGAGGAAACCCATACTTGTCCTTACAAGTACTTCAATGGATGATTTTCCTAAAGAAGTTCAGGAGCTGTTGGAGAATTTTTCTTACATAGTAGTGTATGAGTTTCCTAACTCATTGCCACCCATTAGAAGTATCAACCATCATATTGATTTCATACCAGGAAAAATCTTTCCAAACAAAGAAGCATACAAATTGACACCACAAGATGATGAGGAGGTAAATAACCAAGTCCAGGATTTGTTAGACAAGGGTTTGGTCAGAGAAATCTTAAGTCCATGTGCAGTACCAACTGTGTTGAGTCCAAATAAGGATGGAGGATGGAGGATGTGTACAGACTCAAGAGCCATTAACAAGATCACCATCAGGTATAGAGTTCCTTTTCCAAGAATGGATGACTTAATGGATTGTTTAAGTGGAGAAAATTTATTTTCCAAGATATATTTGAAAAGTGGATATCACCAGATAAAGATGAGAGAAGGTGATGAGTGGAAAACATCCTTTAATACAAATGAAGGGTTGTATGAGTGGCTTGTTATGCCATTTGGATTAACAAATTCCCCAAGTACTTTTATGATGTTGATGAATGAAATATTGAAATATTTAATTGGCAAGTTTGTGGTTGTATATATGGATGATATATTGGTCTTTAGCAAGACTAAAGAGGAGAATTTGAGACATCTGAAATTAGTGATGAGGAGACTATAGCAGGAGAGGTTGTTGATAAATCTGAAGAAGTCCTCTTTTATGGAGATAGAACTCATTTACTTGGGTTTTTTGATCTCTTCAAATGAATTGAAGATGGATCCAGAGAAGGTGAAAGAAATCAAAGAATGACCATCACCAAGGAGTATGTTTGAAGTAAGAAGCTTACATGGATTAGCATGTTTCTATAGGAAGTTCATCAGAAATTTCAGTGTAATTTGTGCACCAATGATGGATACAGTGAAGAAGAGGCACAAGTATTTTAAATGGACAGAGGAGGCCAAGAGGAACTTCAATATATTGAAGGAGAAGATAACAGAATGACCAATTCTGGTCTTGCCAAATTTTGAGAAGACATTTCAAGTGAGATGCGATGCAAGTGGAGTTGCAATTGGAGCAGTCTTGAGCCAGGATAATAAACCAGTTGCATATTTTAGTGAGAAGTTGAATGATACTAAGAGAAAGTACTCCACATACAATAAAGAATTTTATGCTATAATTCAAGCCTTGAAGAAATGGAGGCACTACATTGTTCCAAAGGAATTTGTCTTATATAGCAATAACCAAGATTTACAATTGATAACCAGACAGGAGAAGTTAAAACAAAGACATGCAACGTTAATTGATTTTATGCATAATTTTAATTTTTTCATAAAACATATTTCTAGTAATGCTAACAAAGTTGTTGATGCATTGAGCAGAAGATGTCTAATTCTGCAGGAATTTCAGGTCAAGACCTTGGGGTTTGAACACCTTAAGGATATGTATTGTGATGATCCATATTTCAGGGATGCATACGAAGCATGTACAAATCCCATGCTGAGAGACAAAAGCCAGTGGAGAGAGTATATGATTCAAGAGGGATTGTTTTTCAAGGGAAATCAGTTGTGCATACCAAAAATGCTCAATGAGAGATAACCTTTTGAAGGAAAAGCATAGTGGAGGATTGGTTGGACATTTCGGCCATGATAAAAAAAATTCACAGTTGAGAAATTCATATTACTGGTCAGGTATGAGAACAAAAGTGATGAAGTTTGTGAACATATGTAGAATCTGCCAACATGAAAAAGGTAAAAGACAGAACACTGGATTGTATCAACCATTGCCAATACCAGAGAGGCCTTGGGATGTAATAAGCATGGATTTTGTGTTGAGACTGCTAAGAACAAAAAGAGGATGTGATTCCATATTTGTGGTGGTGGATAGATTTTGAAAGATTACACACTTTATCCCATGCCAGAAGACCATTGATGCAACATATGTTGCAAATTTATTTTTCAAGGAAGTTGTTCATATTCATGGATTACCCAAAAGTATTGTCTCAGAAAGAGATACCAAATTCATTGGTCATTTCTGGAGAACACTGTGGAAGAATTTGGGGACATATTTGTCCTTCAACTCATCTTATCACCCTCGGACAGATGGATAGACTGAGGTGGTGAACAGAATCTTGGGAAACTTATTGAGGAGTCTAGTCACTAAGCATCATACTCACTGGGATCAAATTCTGCCACAAGCGGAATTTACATACAATGACTCACCAAACAGGGGCACTGGAAAGAGCCCATTCCAAATACTGTATGGAATGTAGCCAGCAGAAGTATCTGAGTTGAGAGACTTGGAACAGAGTGAGCTCAGAAGCATTGGAGAAGAATATTTTGCTGCAGAAATATAGAAGCTCCATAGCCAAATCAAAGAGCAGTTGTAGAAATATAGCCAGGAGTACAAGCGCAGAGTTGATCAACATCGCAAAGAGATTCAATTTGAAGTATAAGATCAAGTTCTGGCACATCTCAAGAAAGAAATGTTTCCAAGATGAACATATAAAAAGTTCAATATGAACAAGATAGGGCCATGTAAGATCTTATGGAAGTTTGGTGCAAACGCCTATGAGATTGAGCTACCAGATGATGTGGGCATATCATCCATATTCAACATATCAGACATTTATCCTTATAGGGAAGATGACACAGAGAGATCAAAACATCAAGAGAAGATTCAATGGGAAAAGCAAATGCATGTAGAAGAAAGGCCATATATGGAGAAGATCGTTGATTAGAGGATTGGCAAGAAGACCAGGAGGAAGAACTATTTTGAATATTTGGTCAAGTGGAAGGGACACTCGATAGAAGATGCGAGTTGGGAAAATGAAGATCATATCCAAAAGAATGGAAATTCAGTGCAGGAGCTCATGGAGAGGAGTCCATAAATTTTTGGCCAGGGGAGTATGATGCAGGAGCATCGTCAACAAGCCTAGGTGGAGAGACAACTTAGTGCCTTAGCATGTCATTGAATCATTACAAAATCTTAACCTCTGGCGTTTCCTGTAAATATTTGTTTTTTGAAATGATTAGAAACTGAAGAAGATCAAACACTTGGAAGCTAAATGATCATGAATGATCTGGGATTTTCACTCCTAGACTTTCATGTAACGGAAATTAAGTAGCGGTTAAATTTTTTTCTCGAGTAGACGAGTAGTTGGGGGGAACCCTAAGAACCCTCTGAGATAAATAGAGGTTTTATATGCCCGAATGACGTTGTTGAAAGTTAATAGGAGATTTTTGTGAGTTAGTTGTTGCTGAGTTTTTAGTTGTTGATTTATCATAGTTGTATCCATTTTACTTTTAAATGAATATAACAAAGGAAAATTGATCCAATGCATGGTGTTGCTACTGTTTACAATTCCCTGTTATTTTGTTTTCATGAATGAATGAGTTATGTTGTTGAGTATATGAAACTGTGAAGTGTTTAGATAAGTTTTGTTTGTTCTCTTCATCGATTTCATGCAAGGTGTGCATACAGTACGCAAGGACTGCATTGACAGAGTCTGTTTCGACTCAGAAGCTCAGAAGAGATAGCGTGAAACTTCCATTTGCAAGGAGTTCAAAGAGACTGATGCAAGGTGTGCAAAGTCGCCACAAGGACTGAAATCTTGGGTGGGATCTCTGTTGCAAGGAGTGTGTTGATGGGCCTTAAATCCATTGATTTAATAGCAGGAACCAAACTCGTCACCGAGGCCAAATTAGAATCTGCAGTGTTTGAGATGGAATGGTTCTCTAGATCTTGCGATTCGGCCAATTTTATCGATGGGCTTTGTGTTTTCTTGTGAAGGCTTCCCCTTCAGGTAGGACCATTATTTTCTGTATTTTCACTTGAGTGGGACTAGTTTGAGAGATGCAAGCCGGCATAAGCCAACTTTACAAGTAGCAACATTGAATTTCAACTATTGGGAAGAGGTTGAGCTTGGGATAACCCATTGCTCAAACATGCATGCAGTGATTCTATGCCAAAGGGCCTAGTACTAATACATTAACCAAATGAACATTGAATTACTATCTGAGAAAAACTAATTAACTGAAAGAAAACACATATGTAATCAAGATCACGGTAAGAAAAATAATTCATCTACCATAACTTTCATCGCATAACAACACAATGATTTATCTTCATCATTAAGAAAAGAACATCAAAACATTTCACCAGATAACTTGACAACATAATCAATTTCCCTTACTCATTTACTACATCATTCATGGAACAAGATAGGAAATAATTGTTCTCCAACTCCAATCACATACATCTGATGAAAATAGCTTGTCTTTGGTCCATAAGGACTTCTCAATTCATAACCATCTCAAAATAATTATCAACAACCAAAAAGGAAATAGTTCTTACAACAACCATCGAGCCCTGACTAATCGGTTGATGTCTCTATTTATAATATGAAATTCAACCGAAATTAATGGCTAAGTATAGTTTGAACCAAACAAAAATTTCCACGTGGCGTGGTCATCCAATAATTTCTTTAATAGTCTATATGGGATAGTTCTTGAAAAGGATGACTTCTTTCATATTTGGACCAACTGATAAATAGTTCTTCATAGGTTTGAGCTGATGGGAATTTGTTTTGTTCCATTGGAGATGCATATAACACTCTGATATCCACTGCATGCATTCTATACTTTGCCAAACTGGCATTCAACTATTGCATCAAGGTCTGAGCTCTGATTGGGCATTCCGTGAATTGTTGCACTTGCCTTGGCTTTGCATCGGCTACCCTTTCACATTCTTTTGCCTATAGCAAGTTTCGTTTGGTATGTATCTCGAACACATCGCTTGAGTCGATAAACTGATCGGGGGCACTTCTCTCGAAGAACAGAGAATCCTTCATTGGGCTGATGATTCATCTTCAATGTTCCTTTCGAGTCTTTCAGCGAGGCCACAGGATAATCTTTGTTTGGCTAATCAGGGAGTATTCTTTTCTGCAATCAAGATAGAATAAGTTTAGCGATTCGAGAAACCTATGATAAGACATAAATAAATTGAAAAGACTAATACATACCTGTGTAGCCCACTAGTATTAGTCATTTAATTCTTACTTGTTCTCAGTTGCTCCTTAGAATGACCTGTGGTGACATGGTCGAAGCCGCCGCTCCTTTTGGTTAAGATGAATTATGGCAGCGTATCATGGAGTGGCAAATCAAGTACGACATCCATGAGCATTTTAAATCATCATAGTAATTATTTGACCTTTGGTGCCGAAAAGAGACGTCGAAGGTGAGAGTGTGCATGCATACTCCCCTTTGTGCGGCGCTTACTATCACGTCTTTCTACCGAAACCGAATGAATCGTCCTTCGGTGAGATATTTCTTGGGATGGTTCATAGGAAAGAAATGCTTTCATCGGTCGCCGCCAATGAAGGTCGATACTCAGCTGTTTTGAATTTCCGAACAATTTTCTCCATCTTACAACTTTTATCAATGTCGTACCTTTGAAGCACGATGGGGAAACTTATGGGTCATCGATTCCTTGAGTGGTTGTCAAGTCCTCTTAATTAATTCAATCATGAAATGTATAAGATTAAGTGAAGGTATCAGTTTCATAACTGAAGTGAAGACATTCGATGCAAGAGATTGAGTGGTACCCAAAAAAGAAGAGAAGTCATAGACCCCTTTTTTAGGGTGTGTTGAGTGCTCAACAAATGGCGATTCACTGGGCGAATGAAAAATATTTGATTCATAATAGACACACATTTATTCATACCTACACATATTACAATTTATTTATTTTATTTATTTATTTATTATTATTATTATTAATTTTATTTATTTTTTAAACTAATGAAAGTATCATTTTAGGGCCTGACCATTCACTTGGAGGGTATAAGGTTCCCCTCTCAGATTCTGCAATCGATAGGTACCTACCCCAGTTTTCTCGGCCACTTGGAAAGGTCCAAGCCACAGGCTTTGAAACTTAGAATGTTTTCCCTTTGGTTCGTTTTC
Organism: Picea engelmannii; assembly: GCA_009831015.1. Classification (NCBI taxonomy): domain Eukaryota; kingdom Viridiplantae; phylum Streptophyta; class Pinopsida; order Pinales; family Pinaceae; genus Picea; species Picea engelmannii. The sequence continues at coordinate 835,019 of ML778025.1, forward strand.
TTTGTCCCACTTCAGAACTAAGTCTCCTACCTCAAAGTTCTTTTCTTTAGCCTTATGTTTAACAAACCATCATTTCACTATCTGTTGACAAGCTAGGAATTTCGACCTAGCCTTTTCTCTCTGTTCTTTCAACATGAGCAGAGTGTTTATTCTCTGTTGTATGGTCGATGAGGATTCCTCATTGGAATCTTGGGCCAATTGGAGAGATGGTAGATAAAGCCCATTTGGGAGAATGGCTTCTTGTCCATAGACCAGCAAGTATGGGGAGTTCCTGAAAGCTTCCTTGGGCATGAATCTATTGGCCCATAGAGCATTATGGAGTTGGTTGTACCAATTTATTTGGTTATCTATAACCATCTTCTTCAAAATTCTTACCAGGTTCTTATTAGTTGACTCTGCCACACCATTTCCCTAAGGGTAGTAATTTGCAGAGTACTTGATCATTATCCCTTTGTCTAGAGAAAAATCTATTAACAGGGTAAAAGAAAAGTAAGTTGCATTATCAAAGACCAGAACGGAAGGAACACTGAACCTTGTGATCAATTGTTGTTCTATAAATTGGATTACTACCTTCTCATTTACATGAGTCAGAGGAATGGCCTCTACCCATCACGTGAAATAGTCGGTAGCAGTAAGAATGTATTTGTGGATTTTTGAAGAACTAGGAGTAATTTATCCTATGATATCCAACCCCCACTGCTCAAAAGGCCTGGAGACAGTCACGATCTGAAGTGGGATTGCTGCCCTTTTCTCCTTTCTAGCACTTATTTGACAATTCTTATAGTTCCTAGCGTGAGTATGAGCATCTTTAAACAAGTTGGGCCAGTAATAGCCGGCTCTCAGAATCTTATGGGCGGTAGTGTTCCCTTCAAAGTTTCCTCCAACGGGGCCGTCATGGAATTCCTTCAGCACCTTGTCTATGTCTTCTCGTTCAAGACATCTTAACAGTACCCCATCATAATTGATCCGAAAGAGCACCAAATTTATAAGGTGATCCTATGTAGATCTCAATCTCAGGGCTCTCCTTTCCCTAGGGTTGAGGTTCTCGGGATATGCTCCGTGATGTAAAAGGTAAGATAAATTCTTGTACCACGAGTCTTTTCTTGGGGAGATGTATGCTACTTCACTGCACCATAACGTCATTTCATTTTTCCATACGGGATCTTCATTCGCTTGGTCCTGTGCTTCGGATGTGAGCTTACACAAACCTTGTCCTCTTACTATCTTGGAAGGTTTTATATCTAGATCAAATTCCTGGACTACTGCCATCCAGTTCCCCCTTATTTTCCCCATTTCTTGTTGGGTAAACAAAAATCGAACCATGGGATGGGGTACAATTACCTTAGTGTGTTTCTTGATAATGTAGGACTTGAAATGTTTTACTTCCTTATAGACCGCGTAGGCCTATTTGTCTATGGCAGGATAATTGAGCTCGGATCCTTGAATATCAATACTCATAAAGGGCACTAGGGCTTCATTGTTGTCATCATCCTTCTCGGTTAAAACCATTGCCAGCGATTGGTCGGAGGCGAAAGTGTAAAGGAAAAAGTCTTTATTAAAATCGGGACTTCGCAACACCAGAGACCGGGATATGGAATCTTTGATATCATCAAAAGTGGTTTTTCGCTCATCATCCCACTTAAATTTGACATCCTTGTGAATCATCTTTTGCAAAGGCTTGATAATTTCGGCGAAATTGAGAGTGAATTTCCTCACAAAATTGATTTTCCTGAAAAAGGACTGCATAGATTTCTTATTATGGGGTAGAGGGAGTTAGTCTATGGCCTTAATCCTTTTCGGATATATGTGAATCCCTGCTTGAGATATTATATTACCTAACAACTTACCTTCCGTGACACCAAAAAAAAAATTCTTAGAATTTAACAATATACCATACTTCCTGCATCTCTCAAAAATATGGGTTAGGTGTTGGATGTGATATTCCCTATTCTTCGAATATACTGTTACATCATCTAGATACACCACCACACACTTATTGTAATTCCTCGAAAAGCCACGTCCATGGATCTTTGGAAGGTTTCTCCTGCATTGATTAACCCAACAGGCATGTGTTTATAAGCGAATGTTCCCCATTTGGTTTGGAAGGTGGTTTTTAAACAGTCTTCCTCTGAAACCAACACTTGGTTGTAGCCTGAGAAACTATATAGTAAGGAAAAAATCTTTGAGCCTGACATGGTCTGCAGGAGTTGCTCCATCAGCAGGACTGGATAATTATCCTTCTCTGAAGCTCTATTAAGGTTCCGAAAATCTATGCATAGTCAGATTTCTCCAGAATTTTTCCTTACCAGAACGAGATTTTCCACCCAGGTAGAGTGTCTAACTTGAAAAATTATCCTCACATCTAGGAGTTTCCTTAATTCCTAATACATGAGAGGTTCTAGGGATGGGTGATACCTTCAGAGATTTTGCTGGAAAGGTTTCATTTTGGGTTTCAACGGGTTGGTGTGTTGAATAATGTGGGTATTGTATGTTCTCAAATCCTTGTAGGACCATGCAAAAACATCCTTGTACTACCTGAATAATTTGAGGTAGTCCTTCCTCTCTTCCTTAGACATAGTTTTTCTAAGATTAACATTCTTTAGGTTCTCTGGAATCCCAATATTCATAGTTTCATGGAGGGGGAAAGAGCTACCAGTCTTCACATTTATGGGTCCCTTAAAACGATCCTTTAGATCAAACTGACTCTCTAGATTAGCTATCCCCTTTGGTATTGTGTGAGCCTTCAACTTTCTGAGATCTTGTCCTATTTGGGGATTAGTTTCAGTTGTTTTCTCTCAGAATTCTTCATCGTCCATGGCTGTGTCTTTGAAATTGTCTTGGTTGGTCAAGACGTTTATGATTTGCTCATCACCTTCAAAGAATTTCCAATTAGAAATATTGTTCGGCACCGACAGTTTGTAGAGCAGCTTTACAGTGAATCAGGAGGCTTCATAATCTTCTAAAGGCAATAGTTAGGAAGCGGTTGTGGCTAAGGAGTCGGAAAGAACGTTCTTTTCTCTCGGGATCGTAGTGATATTGAAAGTGTCAAAGCACTCTATTAGCCTATGCACCTCCTGCTGGTAGTTCTTAAGATGAGGCGAATTACAATGGATAGTATTCCTCACTTGTCTAACAATGATCTCAGAATCCCTTAAAACCTTCAAATCCTTGACACCCAGATCTATGGATTTCTTTAATCCATGTACTAGATCTTCATACTCGACAGTGTTGTTGGTACATTTGAATTCTAGCCTACAGGATAGGAAATAACATTGTCCTTTAGGATTGATAAGGATACACCCTGCTCCTGACCCTTCTTGGGATTTGGATCCATCAAAGAAGAGGGTCCAAATCTGTGAACGGTAATCTCCCTTTCTTCGTTCTATATCGATTTCTTGCTTACTGATATCTCGTCCCGTAAGCTGAATCGCAGGATTTTGGAAAAAGAGAGCGTTCTCTATCGGCGTTGGTGGTTCCTCATGAAATATTATTTCAAAGTTTTGGGTTAAGAGGAATGGCGGAAAGTAGAGGAGAAAAATCACCGAAGTGGTAATCACAAGAGTAATTGCCCAATACAGGGAAATCAGTAGATGCGAGTTCATTCGGGGTTTCTAGGTCGGTGATCGTATGCTTCAGATATCTTTCTCTGTCGATTTTGATCATGTTCTTGTATCCTTTTAGTGGTAACCAAAGGTGTGCCCAATCCGTACTAAAATATCCATTCATCTTCTTGGACCAGTCACCACTCAACAGTAGTCCATATGCCTCTGGGATATCTACTACAATGATGTCAATTATTTGCACGAAATTAGGATGCATCGCTATCATGATCATTACATCTTTGAGTTCTCCCATAACCTTGACTTGGGTTATGTCCAGTTGTATGACATGCTTATTACTTTTGAGAGGGACAACACCCAATTTATTACAAACGGCCAAGGGCATTACATTAGAGGATGCTCCAGAATCTACCAATCAATTGTGAAGATTCCTGTTAAAAACTTCAAACGTTAAAAGGAAATGTGGTACAGAAGGCCTCTCCTTACTACCTTCTGAGTAGGCAATTATGGTTGGCTTGCTTGCCAAATCTGTTGAGGATAGATCCTTCTTCTGACCGTTGCCTGTAGTCGGGTCTTCTACCGAGCTTAGAGATTGCAACATAAAGCCTTTCTGCTGAGGGATCCTACATATATCCATAACTGATATATTAGTCTTCAACGTTTTTAAATCTCCGACTATGTTATAATCCAGTTTGGGAAATTCCTTGGTGTGGATGCTTATAGGCTTTTTGCCGGGAGAGAAAGGTATTTCTGGGCGATAGGGCGTTAACTTACTTTGTCAAGCCTGGGTGGCGTCAATATTTTTTGAGCCGGTTTGACCTTTACTACGCGTTTGTGCTACCGACACTTCCGTGGGTTGCTCTCGAGACTCAAACAAATCATCCGAAGACACGATAACGTCAGGATCCCATATCAACATAGTTGTGTCTCATGGTGAGTCAACTTCTTCCTGATCAAGAATATTCATGGTCAAACTGCTTAACTATTCGGTTAGTGAGACTTTGTCCACAAAACAATTGGCCATTAAATTCATGGCATGGACCCATTGAGGGAATTCTCTTTCAGAGTGGTTCTCTTGGTGATAGGTGCAGAAAGAATAAGATGCAACATTCCCTAGGTCAATGTTTAGGTTGGTTGGGGGAGTTTCAATTGCTTTGAAAGGATGGTTTCTCTTAAAGAAAGGCTTATAGGGATTTTGGCCTTGGTTTCCCTCCCCTGCGCTTCTTTTCATGCCTATAATTTCATTTGATAGTTTCTTGACCATGTGTTGTAGATCTTCTATATCTCCCTTGCCTTTGTCGGGAGCCTGTTCAGTCGATTTCCCTGACGATCTAGTCAAAAGGAGTCCTTTCCTAGGAGGGGGTTGGATTTTTTTTCTCACTAGAGAGCCTTGGCCTTCTTTTCATCCTTTCATCTGGAATTCTACCATCTTGGCCTCTTCAAAATTATCCACAAGGTTTTTCTTGGCAGCTCTTTTTACGAACATGGAAATAGAGGCCAGGAGGGCATTGGCATAAACCTTGATTTGCAACTCTTGAGTTGGTTTCACTGTGGGCTGGAATTTGTTTAAGATGGTCATGAACCTTTAATTGAAATCTTTGACCCTCTCTTTTGGGTTCATGGTGGCTGCGAACAACTCAGCCACCAGGGCTCCTGTAGTAGTTTCTTTTGTGAACTTATCTAAAAAATCCTTTTGGAACTTAGTCCAGCTAGTTATAGATCCCATCGACAAATTAAAATACCATTTGGATGCTAAATTTTAGAACATGTAGGGAAAAACTATACAGACTATGTCTTCATGTTGAATGTTCATAAGCCTCATCGCAAGTATGAATTTCTTGATATGATCCTCGGGTAAACCTGATGTTTCAGGATCATACTTGGGGTGCATATTTTCCAGGTGTCGGGGAAGATTATGTACTCGTCCAAGGATCACCACAACATCTCTAGCCAACCAAGGTTGGTTGTCTTGAAGTGGAACTTCTCTTTCCTCCTCCCGACCATTGTTCCCTTCCATATATTCAGAGTCAGAGTTAAGCTCTTCTTCTTTCGAAAAGTCGTCAGGCTCAGGGATGTTGTCGATAGGCGTCTTGGGTATTATATCAAGAGGTTCTTGGATTTCAGTGATTGCGGAATCTATTAAGTCCTTGACAGAGTGTACGAAAACTTCGTCGGGAATGCTAACCACTGGTTTTCTTTGTTTCTTTCTCTGAGGGGGGATGGGATTTGAGGACAACGCACCAATTTGTCAGGCATAGGCTCTGGTAATTCTCCTGAATTGATTTCCTTCCTCATGAGGGAGGGCGTAAGGTATTTCTGGGTGAAAAGGTTCTTCCTCGGACTTGGGTGAGTTACCCGCTTCGAGATTACTCAGTAAATGTGGGTTTTCTGTTGGATGACTAGCCATGCATGTGGACCATTATGAATCTATAGTTTGTTCGGAATGCTATGTAACTTATGTATTCAACCTTTCATTTTGAGGCCCTCCTTCTAGCACCAATTTTGTTGATGGGTCTTGAAACCCTTGATTCAACAGTAGAAACCAAACCCACCACCGAGGCCCAATTAGACTCTACAACGTCTGAGATGGAATGGTTCTCCAGATCTTGTGATCCAACCAATTTTATCGATGGGCTTTTTGTTTTCTTGTGAAGGCTCTCCCTTCATCTAAGACCATTCTTTTCTATATTTTCTCTTGAGTGGGACTAGTTTGAGAGATGCAAGCCAGCATAAGCCAACTTGACAAGTAACAGGATTGATTTTCAACTACTGGGAAGAGGCTGAGCTTGGGATAACCCACTTCTCAAACATGCAGGTAGTGATTCTATGCTAAGGGGCCTAGTACTAATACATTAACCAAATCAACATCGAATTAGTGTCCGAGAAAAAATAATTAACAGAAAGAAAACACATATGTAATCAAGATCACGGTAAGAAAAATAATTCATCTACCATAAATTTCATCACATAACAACACAACAATTTATCTTCATCATTAAGAAAATAACATCAAAACATTACACCAGATAACTTGACAACATAATCAATTGCTCTTACTCATTTACTGCATCATTCATGGAACAGGATAGGAAATAATTGTTCTCCAACTCCAATCACATATATCTAATGAAAATAGCTTTTCTTTGGTCCATAAGGACTTCTCAATTCATAGCAGTCTCAAAATAATTATCAACAACCAAAAAGGAAATAGTTCTTACAACAACCATTGACCCCTGACTAATCGGTCGATGTCTTTATTTATAATATGAAATTCAACCGAAATTAATGGCTAAGTATAGTTTGAACCAAACAAAAATTTCCACGTGGCATGGTCATCCAACAGTTTCTTTAACAGTCTATATGGGATAGTTCTTGAAAAGGATGACTTATTTCATATTTGGACCAACTGATAAACAGTTCTTCATAGGTTTGAGCTGATGGGAATCGATGTTGTTCCATTGGAGCTGCATATACTCCTCTGATATCTATTGCATGCGTTCGGTTCTTTGCCAAATTGGCGTTCAACTATTGCAGCAAGGTCTGAGCTCTGATCGAGCATTTCACGAATTATTTCACTAGCCCGAGCTTTGCATCGGCTATCCTTGCACATTGTTTGGCCTATAGCAAGTTTCATTCAGTATGTATCTCAAACATGTCGCTTGATTCTATCAACTGATCGGGGGAACTGCTCTCGAAGAACCCAGAATCCTTCATTGTGTCGATGATTCAACTTTAGCGTTCCTTTCAAGTCTTTCGGCGAGGCCACGGGATAAGATTTCTTCGGCTAATCAGGGAGAATTGTTTCTTGCAATTAAGACATAATAAGTTTAGGGATTCAAGCAACCTATGATAAGACATAAATAAATTGAAAAGACTAATATGTACCTATGTAGCCTGCTAGTATCATTCATTTAATACTTAATTGATCTCAGTCACTCCTTAGAATGACCTATGATGACATGACCGAAGTCATCTCTTCTTTTGGTTAAGATGAATTATGTCAGCGTATCATGGAGTGGAAAATCAAGTATGACATCCATGAGTGTTTTAAATTGTCATAGTAATTATTTGACCTTTGGTGCTGAAAAGAGACGTCGAAGGAGAGCGTGTGCATGCATACTCCCCTTTGCGCGGAGCTTACTATTACGTCTTTCTGCCGAAACCGAATGAATCGGCCTTCAACGAGATATTTCCTAGGACTGTTCGTAGGAAAGAAGCGCTTTCATCGGTCGACGCCGATGAAGGTTGGTACTCAGTTGTTTTGACTTTCCGAACGATTTTCTCCATCTTACAACTTTTACCAATGCCGAACCTTTGAAGCGCATTAGGGAAACTTCTGGGTCACCGATTCCTTGAGTGGTTGTCAAGTCCTATTAATTAATTCAATCAGGAAACATATAATATTAAGTGAAGCTATCAGTTTCATAACTGAAGTGAAGATAGTCGTTGCAAGAGATTGAGTGGTATCCAAAAAGGAAGAGAATTCATAGAACCCTTTTTTAGGGTGTGTTGAGTGCTCAACAGAGTGACAGAGTCTACTTTGACTCATAAGCTCAGAAGAGATAGAAAAAATTTCAATTTGCAAGGAGTGCAAAAGGGACTGCTGCAAGGCGTGCACAGTCAGTCGCAATAAGATAAGAATTGTGTAAGAATCTATTGCCAGGAGTGCACAGATTCAAAGTTTGACTAAGTGTTGAAGTAACCCTCTGAGGAGTCAAAGGTTTCGAGAAGTGAAGTTCAATAGAGACAACGACCAAGAATCAACATGAAGGGGGAAATATGTTGAAAGTTGTGAAGTGACAGTTGAGATCCATTCAGAGGAAACGAGACCATCCCAGGCCTTCGGATCTAGGAAAATTTACATGGTTGTTAGTCGTGGGTTCTTTCAGGGATTCCCGGATCAGAGGATTCAGAGTATTGAGGAGTCAAAATCCTGAAACCTGAAGTTGCGAAGAGATCACCACTGTTGGTTGTCAGAGGGGGCGTGAACTGTAGATCTAGTTCTGAGTAACTCCATTAGTTTCAAGTTCGCGTAAAGAGACCAGCTGCACTCAAGGCAGTCAAAACACGAAGTCACAAAGCACGAAGAGATCACCATTGTTGGTTGTCGGAGGGGGCATGAACCATAGATCTGGTTCTGAATAACTATGTTGGTTCAGAGTTCGTATATAAAGAGACCAGTTGCACTCAAGGAAGCTGAAACCAGAAGTCGCGAAGCACAAAGAGATCGCCACCATTGGTTGTCAAAGGGGGCATGAACCATAGATCTAGTTCTGAGTAGCTTCGTCGGTTCTAATTTCACGTAGAAAGAAACCAACTGCACGCTATCCAGCCAAAAACCAAAGTCATGAAGCGCTGGGAGGCTTATCCCTAGACCATAGTCTGAGGTCACGTGAAGGAGGGGGATGAGCAGAAAGGATCTAGCAACCAGAAACTCAGAGTTTGTAAAAGTGCTAAGGAAGGGGCTCGCGGGTTCCATAGGACTTGTGGATAAAGAGACAAAGGGACCTTTGTAAAGCATTCTAGGACCATTGAAGGTTTGAAAGAAATAATCTAGCTCAAGAGATTAAGATCCTTGACTGGGAGGTCACAGACTCTTTAGGAGAGAAGGGGGGTCTGCATCAAAAATGATTTTCAAACCCTAATGTTTCAAAAATCAAAGGACTAGACTATTGAAGGCACTTTGTTTCATCATTTGACTTTGATATTGTTGAATACCTTGTTTTACTGTAGTGAATATTTTCCCATTTTCTCCCAAATGACATACTGGGTCAAGGTGATTTTTGGTCTGCATATTAATATCATTATGATGCTTCGACACGCCCATTTTGAGACAAACCTAGTTCACATATTTTTAGAAAAACATAAACTAGTTGTAGGTGACGATGGCTCATTTCTTGCAAAAGATTGATTAATTTGACTTGGAATTCATTGGGTCTGTTCATATTACTCTAATGCATGTCCCCTCCAAATTTTGTAGGGAATGGATCCACGGTTTAAAATATATGTTCAAATCAAATTTATAGTGTAACTTTAAGCTCCGTGTACAAATTTCTGCAAGATTTCAAGGCATGCTTCTAATAATTTGATCCCCTCTGGTTCTAATCGGATGACTCAACCACCTTTATTGGGTGACATATTCCACACTAGCATGTCCACACTGAACACAAGCTCTATTATTCCTGTGATAATTAAGGTTTCTCCTTACTCGGGCCTTCAAATATGCCTGCACAGAACAACTAACACAACAAATTTTTTGTTGCATATGACGTTAAGTTGTATTTCCCTTGATTTCAGAAACTCTTTAAAAACTTTAAATTAGAATTTTTCATGTTTTTAATGCATGGCCTGACACCCGAATTTGATGGAAGCATGAGCAGATTTGGATTCATATTCATTAAATCATGCATAGAGATAGAATAATCATTTAGATATAACATAATTAAATACCACAACCATTTGCACCATCTCATGCATGATTTCAGAGCTACTAACACGATGTTCATCTTTGAAGAGCATTTGAAATAATGATTTCCTCATGTGCTACAAGAATGGTAGCATTATTGTAGTGTCCTTGTTTATCCCTTTAACATTGGTAAATGCACTTATAAATAACACATTTGATGTGACACATCTCTTTTCATGCGAAATTTCAAACTTATCCTATAAGAATAAAATGAAAACCAATTTAAGCAAAAAAAAAAATCATACCAAAATGAGAGGTAAAGTGTTAAAAGGTGCAACCAACAAAGGAAAATAGGCTCAAGATAGGTTTTGATAGAATAGGATGAAATTTAAGAATAGAAAGGTAGAAACGGGTTTAGGGACTAACACTGGCTCCATATGGGGATAATGTTCTCCTTCTGGGAAATTAAGAACTGCAGACCAATGCCTTATTTTCCAATTTTATCATTGAAACTTGTGACTTCCACCCTATTTTGTTCTTAGATGTTCTAACCTCTATCTTATTATAGATCATCTACTCTTCACTCTAACATAACAAATTAAAAGAAGTTAAATTGTAGACTAGTGTTTCCATTGGGCTATGGAGTCTTTATTCTATTCTATTGCACACCAAAGAAAAATGAAAGAATAATATTGAAACTGCAAACTAAAAATTGAAACTCAATCCTTATGAAGCAATTTTATTTATATATACATTCTACTCTAACCAATTGCAATTGTTTTCTCAAGTGATATCAAACTTCTAGTGCAACCATTCAAGCAGTTGATCTACTAACTAGATTTCTTGAACATGCTTTTCCAAAAAAAAAACTGAGAATCAAATGACAACTCACTATGAAATTCAACCCCATATTTGAAGTAAAACCATGACAGAAGATTGAAAGTGATAAAATATTTTAAATATGCAACCGCATGATCATAGAAATCATGGAAATCTACATCTTCTTGTTGTTTAAGATGAATGTGTTGTTCATATCTACTATTGATTTTTTCTATTTCTAACTCTTGAATCTGATACTCAATATTGACAGTGTCAGTTACCTCTGTCCTACCTCTAATAATCACAATGAAACTCTTCTCTTGATAGAATTCTTGTTTTCCCATCATCTCTGAAGAAAAAGATAAAAATTATTATTTTGAATATTTTGTATTACTTCCTTTAGAGTCATTGAATAAAGAGGGACTGTTATAAAATTATATGTGGGTTGATGAAAAAATTTGATCCTCTAAATGACCTGAATACTCATCAAATATGGATGGATCTTCATCGAATTTTGGAGCAGTAACTTTTTCATTACATAGAATATTAGAAACATCTTATATAATATCAAATGCATTTATAATATGGTTTTCATCAGTTCCATCTGCAAAATTATCCTCATAAAAATTAGCAAGAAAGTTCATATCACAATCATCCTTATACTCATAGATGGAAAAAAAATTACACTATATATAAAACATCATCTTGTTGATGTAAATTTTCTATATATTTGGCAGTAGAAAAATTTGATTGGTTTATTTCAAGATCTAAATAAAAACATGAATCCGAAAATGATGCATGAACGCATTGAAAATCCAGTTCTAATATTTGTTGTTCATACTCTTTATTTTTGTCCCAAATCTGGTCTGAGATTTTTCCACAAGATCAAAGGTTGTCCTCAATTCCTTAGCATCTGTAAACATTTTTTGCAAGGTTAAATATTTCCTTTCTCTGAGGAATAAAGTTAGATAAGGATGATGATGAGATACGTTGTAAAACACCCTAGCAACAGCTTCAGATGAACTAATATCAATAGGCATGCTCAGATAAAAGTTATGAAATCTCCTATTAAAGATGACAACAAGCTCATCCCTCCTTCTCTTCATGGAACAAAACTAAGATAGGTATTTCTGATAAGACTTTTTCTCACCCCAATATCTCAAGAAAAGACCATGAAAATATTGTGATGATCCTATTGAATCATCCTTCAAGTTTCTAAACAACAGCCTAGCATCTTCATGTAAAGACTGGGAGACTGTTCTCAAAAATACATCCTCATGAATGATTTCAAAGATGTTTATAAACCTTTGGAAAGCATCCATATGTTTTTTTGTCATCACATGATCTTCTCCACTAAACTTAGGAATATACTCTAGAAAATTAGGAGGAAAATCGTGGAGGAAAAATGGTAGCTTCAGAGGTTTGTAACCCTCTTGAATCTTGGAATGAACTTTAGTGAGTTGATGACAAGGTACAATAGTGATTGCAGAAGCTATTGAATCATCTTTAGTATAAACAAGTTTACAAGATGGGTTGTCTTCAGGAGGAACTGAAATATGTACATTGTGATCCTCATATGGTTTAGATGAAGGAAATGGATAAAGATCAACAATGAAAGAAGAAGGAAAATCTTCCTTCCTCAAGGAGGAATATACAATTGTGGTTTTATGGTCATCTAAGTATACAAAGCATAGGATAATTATTCTAACATGCAACGGGAAAGATAGGAAAGAATTTATGAAAAATAATATAAGCTCATGGAGGAAACTCATAAGTTGATACTTGGTATTTCCCTTCCACCTTTTCATTTCTCTGTTAACAGGGTTCATCCTCCAATGGAGTCTTTTAATCGTGGAGTTCCCAGGTGAATGAACTTCAGTCACAATTCTGTGTCTAACTCTCGTTCACCATCAAGAACTAGTTTTGATCGTTGTCGTTCTCCAAAGGAAATATTTCTTCATTACTATGCTCCCTGGAAATGACGCCAAAAGATGTTATCCCTAAATTATGCACCCAACTTCTAAGGGGAAAAGCTAGGGCACCTTAGTTATTGCAAATGATTTATTGTTGGTTTTTCAAGGAGGGTTTATAGGTTGGTTTATGGTTTAGGTAGTGGATATGTTGGTAAACATAAGATTTTGGTTACACTTTTAGATCAACTTTCTAAAACACTCAAATTAGTCAGTGACATTCACTCTGATCAACAAGATAAAATGGAGATAAAACAAAAGAAGAGAGAAGCTGCAAGTTTCACAATTTGTTCACTTATAAAGAAGACTTTCTAATCCCAAATATCATTTAGAAACCAGAATGAATAACTTAAACAAAAATCATGTGATAGGTGATAGAAAAATCTTTACTGACATTCAACATGTAACATGATAAACCAAATGCTTTGAAAAAGATTCAAATGCATTCAAGTAAGATAGAAGAAATATAATACAAGAATAAGATAGTCTAACCATCAAAATGTTTTTTCCATTGAGTGCAAAATATAATAGATTACAGCCATTATAATCCATATTGATATGTTCCTAAAGTCTCACAAAATATGAACCTCATACACTATCATATAGTTTCCTTTTTATACAAAGAGTTGGTTTCCATTTGGATCTCATATCCTAAAACCTAGTTATTGTTTTGATTATGATTCAATATGTAACGTCCACATTATAATCCCTAGTTTAATTAATGCATATGGAGATATAATATGTGGTTATGGCCAAGTGATGTAATATGTGAATTGTAATTCTTTGTTTTATTAATAAAATGTGATGCCAACTGCTAAGGGGACATGGAAAATAGATGGGGGATGAAGTAATCCAAAAGAGAGGGGAGTGTCTACAATAAAGGCCAAGATGGGCAAAGGGGGAAATTACCCATGTTTATAGATTTAACCTATTTTCCTAAATCTGTTATTGTATATGAACCTTCTGATGTCTGATTGAGTGTTCCCAAAGCCAATCATTGAATATATGTAAGAGGGTTGGTGCGAGTGGTCACATCTTTCTGATTGAGTGTTTCTAAACCTAATCATTGAATACATGTATGAGGGGGGGTGTGAGTGGTCACATACCGAAGTTATTGGGCACAAGGTTGTTGAGTACAATCCACTTGGAGAAGTAAAAAAAACTCGAGCAATTTGGGGGGTTAGAAAAGTGTGTGTGTGGGAAGCGAAGCGAATGGGAGGGAAAGAAAACAAAGCTAGAAGTTGATGTGGCGATGAAGGGTGAATTTTGCAGTGCAATTGGAGCATAGTTGGAGAGAATTGGATCTATAGAAATGAAGATCCCAATTGTTAGGCCAAAAGAGTGAACTATTGCATGAAGTGCACTGAAACAAGTGTTTGTTGTTGGGATGACGATAGTTTTCCTAGCAGCGATTTCCCTTGAGTTCCTAGCTAAGAGATTCCTAGTTTCTCATTCTAGAGACATCTTGATAAATGAATGGATCATTCTTTGTGTTAGCCTTGATAAATGGATGGCACATCCCTTGGGTTAGCCTTGATAAATGGATGGTACATCCCTTGGGTTAAACTTGATCAAAGAATGGCACATTCCTTGGGTTGGGCAGGTCAAGCAAAAGAGAGATGATGGAAAATTCGGGATAGTTGTAAGAAAATATCAGTTGTGTTAATGGATTTATGCGTTGAGAGTGGAATATGAGAGACCACCCTCTTTTGTGGATTTCTAGCCTCAACTCGGGGGTAACTGGTTGTTGATATTTGTAACAGTCAGTCTATGGTTGGGTGGAACGTCCGTCCCAAGAATTTGGTTGCACTATTATTGTTTAAGATTAGTGTTTTATATTGCACTTAGTTATTTACATGTGTTATTGTTTTGCATGAACTCTACATGAATGAGAATGACTTATATGTTGTTGTAATGAACGACTTAGTTGTAACTCCTTTTGATTATTATCATGTTTCAAATACATATGTTTTATGGTTATTTCTGTAGCTAAATTTGTTATAAATTGTAGTTGTAGGTTGTGGGAAAATGGATAACAACAAAACAATGGCTTTAATTAGCAAAAGTTTCATGTTATGTGTATTCTATGTGTATTGTTTCATAGTTGGAGGCTAGGTACAAATTAAAATGGTATTAGAGTTGATAAAGACAATGTTTTTGCATGACGTGGCCCAACCATGGTGGTTGGGTACGTTACAAAGTGGTATCAGATTCATGTTTTCAACATTGAGCCTGGATGGACCAATTAAGTGGAACACAGAAGTGAAAATTATAGAGTTTGCAAGCGAACTGTTTGACAGAATGTTAGGAATATTTCATTTTCAAATTGTTTGAAAAAATGTTTACGGTGTTCCCTGGTGAAATTGGATGAAATTGATCAAAAGCCCCAAGTTCCTACAGCTAAATAATGGAAATTTCGAAGTGAAATAATTGAATTAGAAAAATAGTGAACAATTTTTTATGTACAAGGATTGATTTGGTTGCATTGAGCTTAGTTGCAAAGCTCTATTGACGACCCAAGAAGGAATTTTCTTTTTGGGCAAATTTGAGCATTTTTTGGATTTTGGAAAATAGGCGAAATTGGAAAACTTTCGGTATTTTTTCGTACGTTGATGTCATTATGACGTGGGAGGGGCCATGTGGCAGAAGGTGACATGTAATTCCATGGTGGCAGGTAAAAGGAGGTAGAGATTTATAAAATGACTAAGTGTTGTGACTTATTATGAATCTATGAGTCCACAAAGGTAAAAACGACTAAGTGTTTGGACTTATTATGAGTTCATGACTATGTGAGTCCATGAGTTCGCGAGTCTGCAAAGTTAGAAAAATGGCTAAGTGTTGTACTTATTATGAGTCTATGATTCCTTGATTTTGTGAGTCCTCAAACGTAAAAACGACTAAGTGTTGGAACTTCTTATGACTCTGTGAGTCTACAAGTCCACAAAGGTAAAAACGACTAAGTGTTGGAACTTATTATGAGTTCATGAGTTCGTGAATCCATGAGTCTACAAGTATGCAAAGTTATAAAATGACTAAGTGTTGGGACTTATTATGATTCTGTGAGTCCATGCATCTACGAGTATGCAAAGGTAAAAATGAATAAGTGTTGGAACTTATTATGAGTCTGTGAGTTTGTGAGTCCTCAAAGTTAGAAAATGACTAAGTGATGGGACTTATTATGAATCCGTGAGTCCATGAGTCTTTGACTTTGAAGAAGTGGAAAAATTGCTAACTGTTGGAACTTATTATGATTCTATGAGTCCATGAGTCTGTGAATCCAAAGAAGTGGAAAAACGACTAAGTGTTGAGACTTCTTGATCCATATTATGTTCGGCATGAAATGAGAGTGGAGATATAACACAGAAATATACAGAGATATTGAAAGAGAAACAATAATATAAAAAAGATATATCAAAAATATAACCAGAGGTAAAGATATATAGTAATACACGATTTATATTAATGAAATAAATGTACAGAGACTGTAAAAATATAGAGTGAAAGACTCGCTAGAATCGTGGCAGCTTATCTTTGAGAAGAGATGTGATGGCTACTCACATTCGCAAGAAGATGATTACAATGAGGCTTTGAAGGCCTTTTTACAATAAATAGGAATGCCAAAAACCATCGACATCCAAAAACCTAACCCTAGGAGATGAAGTGCCAAAATTCATGTGGGCCCCGTTTGGGTAAGTTAGTACATAAACTTCCTAGGGTCGTAACGTTTGCATACAATCTCCATTTTAGGCACATGATAGCCCATTGGAAAGGTATCATTGAGGAGATTCATTTTGGGGACTCAATAATGCCTTTGAATATCATTTAGAAGCTCGATCCTGAAAAACCTTCATTTAGGCCCTCAAAATGGCCCCAGAAGTTAAAATTGCTAAAAATAGTAAATTGCCAAAATTGCCAGAAAACTATTTTGAGCCAGTTGGAAAGGGTGGGTGGCCACCGATATCCACGTGGATCACTTCTTGGATGAAATTATGAAAGAAAAGTTACAATATTGCGAGTTTGTGAGTTTGTGATTCCACAATTCCGAAGAAGTGGAAAAATGACTAAGTGTTGAGACTTTTCGAACGGACTTATGAAAGAAAGGTTACAATATTGTGAGTTTGTGAGTCCGTGATTTCGTGAGTCTGAAGAAGTGGAAAATAATCTAAGTGTTGAAAATTTTTGGAATAAATTATGAAAGGGAGAATTATTCTTCTGTGAGTTCATAAGTCCATGAGTCTGTGAGTCCAAATAGATGGACAAATAATCTAAGTTTTGAAACTTTTCAAGTGAACTTATGAAAGAAATAATTATGATACAGTATGGGAACAGAGTTGTACATAATTTCATGGATCTTGTTAATTATTTTATCCTAACAAATTTTGTTGGCTACACATCTTGCAGAATTAGAGGTACTTAGTTCTTATATGAGGACTAAAGTCATGGAAGATTCTCAAGGGTCTTACATCCATGAGGAAGAGTTCATAGGTCTACATATCATCATGGATAATGTTGAGGCAGATTCAAATGGAAGAAGAAATAGGCAAGATATTGTCACTATGAGAAGTATGCATATGGAAGTGCAGAGTTACAGGGATGATAATGAAAGGATTATCAAGGCTCAAGAAGAGATACTTCAAAGCTTCAACATGTTGCATAAGAAATTTAACATGAATTCTGGCACCAAGCAAGAAGCTAGTGCTAGAAAAGTATCACCCCCTAGATCTCAAAAAAAAAATGGATGATCATGGAAATGATAGGAAGTCAAGAAGCATGAGTAGGATCCATCATTCTCTAAGGCAGTCCACTAGAAGAACTCATGCAATTTCAGGACCACGAAGCATCCCAAGTGTGTCTCTTGTTCGGAGGCAAAGAGGAAGTCTTGAGGCAGACATCTTGCAAGGTGAACTCGGGAAAATAAATCCACCTACTTTCAATGGTGAGCACAGGAAAGGAGAAGAGACAGAGGCTTGGTTGTTGGAAATGAATAAATATTTCCAAGTGCATCAATACTCATCTCGAGTAGAAGCTAGGATTTCCACCTACCACTTGCAAGGAAAGGTAGCCATGTGGTGGGGTCAACTTAAGCAAGCCAAGAATCTCAATGAGAAGAGAATCCCATGGAGGCAATTCAAAGGACATTTCCAAGAGAAATATTTCTCTAAACATTATTATGAGAGAAAGATGAAAGAGTTATTTTAAATAAAGTTGGGAACCAACAATGGAGGAATATGAGAAGTGGTTCTTTGAATTGTTGAAGTATGTTGACTTCATCAAGGATGAGAAGGTTAAAATCCAAAGGTTTCTAAGTGGGTTATCCTCCTTCTATAGTGACAAGATTCAATATGAAAACCCCAAGACCTTTTAAGAAACCATAATGAGAGCAAGGCACCATTATGAGCAAAGAAAAGGAAGGCCAATGTTCCAAAAGGATTGGAATGACAAGATGAAAGAGAAAAAAGATCAAAGGAAGAAAGGTTTTAAGCCACCCTTTTTCAGAAATAACTCCTAAGCAAGTTAGCAAGGCCAGGAATCCCAAAGTGATCAAATGTAGATTCATTTGGGAAAAGGACAAGGAATCAACTTGTTCAATATTGGAGATGTGGGGGAGATCACTTATATAGGGACTACCCCGATAAAGGAGAAAGGATGAGGGCTTTCCACAACATTCAGGAGGCTGAAACAATGGAATACATGGGAGGAAGAATACCAAGTATTTATGTAGCCTTGGACAACAAATGGGAAGAATACAAATCCCCCATGATCAAAGTGGAAGGCAATATTGATAACCAACCCATAAAACTTTTGATTGAT
Source organism: Picea engelmannii (assembly GCA_009831015.1). NCBI lineage: Eukaryota > Viridiplantae > Streptophyta > Pinopsida > Pinales > Pinaceae > Picea > Picea engelmannii. The sequence goes on from ML778025.1 coordinate 853,585, forward strand.
TCTAGAGCTAACCATAGTCGTATAAATGCTAACATTGTTGAAAGATTTCACTTGCAAAGAAGTAAGAATAAGAAATATTGGTTAGTTTAGTTAGCCACAGAGGATAAGAGAAAGATCAATGAGATGGTTAAATATTGTCAAATGGACATGAATGGACTCAACACAAAGGTAGATGTAAACATTATTCCAATGGGTTCATATGACTATCTAATTCACATGGATTGGTTGGAAAAACATCATGTTGTCCTAGACTGTTACAGTAAGGCAATCACATGTATTTGTAATGTCCCCCACCTCTTGATAAAGAGGTTTGGAGAGAATCAATAGTCTAGCTATCCCCACTAGACTATAGTCTCAAGCATCTTGGGGACAAAGTCAGCCATAAGACACTTCCTAAACATAGCATACTATTACTGAGTTGACTTTGTGTGAAAAAGAGTAACTCAATGAAAGAAAAAAAAAGGTGAGTTAAAGTTAATAGCTATCCCTAGGGGTTAACCAACTCAACTGATGAAAAGAGTGGAGCTATAAAGGAAAGGGTAGGACACAATTCTAAGGAATTTTGGATTATTATCTTATTTTTCATTGGAGCTCTTGAGCACAAGCAATTTTGAGGGTTTTGAGTCTAAAACTCTAGAGATCAACTCGGTGGTGAAAGATTCCAGCTTCTCAATCCAGTCTTGGTACCAGAGATAAAATAATCCTCCCACACCATTCTATAGTTATGCAGGGGTCTGATCTAGTGGCAGAAGCAAGCTAGTGTGCAACCTAGGGTGTTTCCAACTAGGGAGGCACACCATCTTGAGGAGTTTGGCTCGATCTAAAGAAAGGATGGATATTCTTAGCAAAGGAGCATCTGGGTTTTCTTCATATGGTCCCTAGCATCATTTCTAGTCTATTCTAGAGGAGGTTATCCTAGCAGTTTATTTCCTATAGCTTGGCACGACTTGGAGGAGAGAAGGGCGCATTGCAAGAAGTGGTTTTCCTTGTTTGCTGGCCCTAATCTTCATAGATTATCTTGATCTTTCATCAGCTTGTTCGTATTGGCCCGATCTATTATTATGGAGAGTTTGGTGGCAGTTGGAGGATCCTAGAGGGGAGAACAAAATCTTGTTGATTTAGTCAAACCATAAGGGAACAAACCAGTTGAGGGTTTTCTTAATTGGAGGAGTAGAACTCCTCCATTCAGCTTGAAACTTGGTCAGGAGGATTCTACTAGCCCGATCTACATTCCGAGCAAGTTTGGAGGCATTTGGAGCACAAAACGAGGAGGGACAAAACTTGAGGGTTCATTAGCAGCCATAGGAGTGTGAAACTAAACTAGTTGGAGGGGTTCTGCAGTATATTGGAGCAGGTTCTCTTATCATCAGTCTTTCCTTGCATGTTTTTATCCTTTTCAGGCTTGGATCTTCTTCTCAGACAACCTTTGGGAGGCTATTATCATTGTATTTCTTCTTAGTGTAATGGCTGGCAACCCATCTTTGATATTATTGGGGTTTTCTTTCAGATATGCAGATCTCTTGTTCAAAGGATCTTCCTACTATCTAAATAAATGTCATATCTGACATTATTGGTCCTATACTTGTGTTCTTTATGTATCTTGTCTTGTTTTTTATTATATGCTCCAGATATATCATTCCATTGCTTAATCAACATCAAGTAAACCCTAATGTGAAACTCCATGAGTAAACCTACAAATACATAAGAAAACATAACAAATAGTAAGCACTTAGTGTTTCGAGAAAAAAAATTGGCATGGGAACATTACAATGGTATCAAAGTGTTGATCCTCCCATCTTGTGGGGATTAGTGCATGTAGAAGTTCAGTGGTATTTACATGGGCATATGTAGGAAGAAGACAGGTGAAACAAAGGAAGAGATGGAGGGGTCAGGTGAGGACAGTGAGCCACAGATTCTAGAAATTTTTGCCAAGGAGTTACAACACTCCATAAATCAGACACAAAGAACCCTTGTACATCATCTATAGGAAAACCAGGAAACTGTGCGCAAGGGACAACTTGAAATAAAAGAGACTCTGGAAAGAGTGAATGCTAGCCAGGAAAAACTTGCGCAACTCCTCTTACAAATGACCCATGCAGAAAAGGGACCAGAAGCTTATGCAAACAGGGAAGCTAGTGGATATCATGGGGGGACTAGACATCAACATGAGTATATCCGTCATTGTCAAACTGAGGGATAAAGTTATGGAGGTGGAGCTCCACAGGGGGCAACACACAATAGGGCCACCCTTAGTCCCTATCTACCTACATTCCTAGATAACCAGCCACAACGCAACTATGAGGACAAAATTGAGGACAACTTTAAACAGTATCCCAAGGAGTATTATGCCTTGAGTGTAGGATTCCAAAGGCAAGTCATGCTAGATTAGTATTGTGGAATCAAATTTCGGGGTAAAACTAAACAATATCAAAGGCCTAACTATGAATTGGAAAGAAGGGTAGGCAAGATGGATATCCCTTATTTTGATGGATCTTCTAAGGTGACTATGAAAGCATGGGTGCAAAAAATTTATACCTACCTACAACTTAACCCCATGAGGGAGACGGATGCCATCAAGTTTTCTACCATGTACTTGGAGGGAAAGGCTCATGGTTGGTGGTACCATGGGTTGACCACACTGGGTCACAATCAGATCACATATTATACAGAGTTCACATAGAGACTCATTGGCAGGTTTGACCACTGAGACCTAAAGCTACCTTTTAGGGAACTCACACAACTCAGACAGACAGGATCATCGGAGGTTTACATAGAAGAGTTTCATCGGATAACAGTTATGGTACATGATGTGTGTCAATCAAGACTTATGATTCTCTTTGTAGAAGGGTTTGTTGACCACCTATTCAAATAGTGGTTCAACTCCATGTACCATGAAGATATGCATCATCAAATGCTACCAAGTCAGAGACTTCCTAGTTCTACAAGTCATGTTTTGGCCTTCAACTCTTATTTTTGTAATGGAATTTCCGCTCCCCTGCATGGGATAATAATGTAACGAGTCTACATGGATCATATTTAGGTCATTTAACTTAGGAATTCATCATTAGAGGAGTCCCTTTCATTGATTCTTTTGTTTCCTTAGGTTATTAATTTGGCCCAACCAACCTCATTAATTTCCCTTGAGTTTTTCACACCCGCAATAATTCCTCCAAAGTGATGAAATGCATTCTAATGGTTTTTTCCTATGGTAGCTAGTGTTTAGGAATGTTGGAAATGACCATGTAAGGCATCTCTCAAAGTTTTTGTGAATTCTGTCGAGTCTAGATAGGTTTTTTTTAATTTATTAAAATTGTCTAAGTTGGGTAATTTTAACTAAAATTTGATAAAAAAAAATATAAAATCTAGGTCCTTGGGATTTTTCTAGGGGTATTTGTGCTCAAACTAAATGGAATGATACCCCCTACACCCTTGGACCAATTTTCATCTCAATTGGACAATTTTTGCTAAGTGTTTGTCCATGAGGAGTCTTAGTCACTTAAAAACAACAATTTAATTACTAGTCATGACATAGTCAAAATGTCATTTTTTGTAAAATTGAGCTAAATGGTTAGAGTAAGGGTAGGAGATTATGAATAAACCTAATTCTATCCTATCCTAACCATTCACCTAACATTTTACACCCCCTAAACATAACCCTCACTTCATACAATTCGCCCCCCTAGGGGAGTTGCACCCCCCTCCATGAGAAAACATTAGAAAAGACAAAAATTAGAGTGGGGCCCTATTTCCCTTGGTGTGACCTCCTAATATTTCCACATCACCCATTTGACTTGGCACACACCCTCCACCTCATTCCATCTCACCTATCCTCACCAAAAACCCTAAAGTTGTGCCCCCCTCCTTGAGATGCTCACTTTGACTTGGGTTTTGACACTTGGCTTTGATCCAAGAGGGGTAACTTTGTCTCTCCAAGTATAAATGAAGGCCCTCTCTCCCTCATCTCACCACCAATTATATTTCTATTGTTATGCTACCCATTTTTCTCCTCACTCTTCTCATCTCTCCCATCTTGCTCTCATCAATTCTCTTGCTCTCATTTTGGAGAGGAACTTGTAGCAACTAGCTACTACAACTTCCTACTTGATAATATAAGTCCTTTGGAGGACCAATGGTGTGTCAAAGATTTGTCTTGCTACACTTATGAATTTGAGGTGATATTGTGTTCTTGTTGAAGCATTCTTAGGATAGAGTAGATTTCCCAAGCAAACTAGTTTGATTGGGTAGATTTCCAATAGTGTGGTTGTGAATCTAAGTGAGTGGAGTAGTAGGTTAGCAAATTAGTTTGTTTATCTATTATACTTGCTCACCATTTTCTCTCATGTTGTAGATTGTTTCACAAGTTGAAGGTTATCTCAAGGGTTTGCAAGGCTTTCTTTGAGTTGGAAGCTTCCCTTCATAACCCTTCTTGAGCCTCGTTACTTTCTATATTTATTTTCTGTTCATTTCATTTCATAAATTTGGGTTTACTAACACTTATAATAGGTCACTAAAATCATTTATATTGCTGAAATTTGTATGCAGAAAATTTCTGTGTAAAAACAGAAATTTTCTTTCACTTTGTGTGTGTTTTGCAGCATTTCCAGCAAGCATTTGCTTGCTATTTCTTGCAGATTCTCGCCAATACAAGGGGAAGTGCTACCCAAATTAGGCCACAAAACACTCAAGGAGAGCCTCACTTTGTTGGGTAACAATACCCATCTCTTCTTTCTCATTTTCTAGCATTGTAAGCAAGCCTTAGGGAGTCCCTAAGAGGCTTGCACTTCTTGTTTATAATTTTCTACAATTTGAATTTTAGTTTGTGCCTACATCTTGTTGTGATCTTGGCTTAGCCAACCCCCAAAACCATAAGGCTAGGTTAATATTTTAAATTTCTGCAATTTTCCATTCATTGTTTTCCCCACTTGTCATTAGGAAAAGGTTTTGTAGCTAGTTTAATTTCTGTTTTTGTTTCATTTCATTCAACCCTCTTTGGCACAAAATAGGAAGGCTTGCCTCCACCTTGTTCCATTATATGTGGTTTTCTTAGTTTAGTTTTATTCTTTCAAGCATTTAATTTTTATTGTTTCCTACACCTTGGAGTGAGCTTGGCTTAGCCAACCCCCAAAATAGTATGGCTAGTTTTAATGATTTACTTCTCATGTGTTGATGGCTACAATTATCTAGAAGTAGGAGTAACACATTAATGCTAGCTCAGTTCCATGGAGGCATAGTGATCTATTGATGCTATCTTAATTTCTTATTTGCAAGATTTAATCATTTCATGTACTTGTTTTTTTTTTCCTAATCTTACACAAGCACTCTTTATTTTCTTGCAAGTATCATGGGGATGTAATAACATTAGTGGTTTAAGGCAACTTATTTTATTTGTCTTACAAGTTGATGTCAACTAATTTTTCATGCTATTTCAAGCTATATATTGTGGTTAAGAACTTTCATTTCTTCCAAGCATTCAATTTCGTTTTTGGTTCAAGCACCTAATTCTTTGGCAAGCAACATCTTGCCTAACACATACACTAATTAAATTTACCTTAGTTTCATAGGCCTAAAATTTATCATCCTTAATAGGGAACTCACCACTAACCCAACTTTTCCATTTAAACGAGGATTGAAAGGAAGCAACAGAAGGTGATAGGTCGGGGACGATCTCACAACGCTCAGTGTCCTTTCCGGGAATGCTTATTTCCTTGGGTTGACCTGTGGAGATAGGGTGGGGCCTTCTTTGCCTCACTTCTTGAGCACCCAACAACTACTTGGTATAAGTGGGGGGAGTCTTGAGGTTAACACTTAGTTAGGATTCATTTTCAACTTAAAAAATCTAATAATCCTAAATCCGCTTTCAAACTTGGGACATTCACTTTGGTACTTGCACTTTGTGGTTGACACTTAATCTTGCAAAGCATTTACTTTCCATTTACATTTCCTTGCAAGTATTTTGGTTTTGTGGGTAATTAACTAAGTGGTTTCTAGTTGCACCCTTTGTACTTGGAGGCTTGTTTTAGGTGTTTAATTCTCATTTTAAGTTGTGTGTTGATCAATTGGTTTGGCCCTCCTTGAAGTTGTGCATACTTTGGAGGCAACTTCATTGTTGGGTTTGTGTAATTTGTGTTTCCACAGTCACATAGAGTGTGCATCCTTTGGAAGCAATCTATTGTTGAGCATGCTAGCTTGATGTGTTGGTAATTTCCTCATTTGAAACATCTTCATTTCCTGCACAAGTCAAACAAACTAGTTAGTGTTTGTATCTCTTGTTCATAATTGTATCTTTCATGTATCTTCTGTTTAGTTGTAGTTATTAGATCTTCTTTGTAAACCTTGTATCTAATTGTCATGTATTTGTATCTAGTCTTCCAATGGTGTATCTAATTCTTTTGTAATATTTGTATTCTTGTGTAATCATTGTAAAATCTATCTCCCTTAAACTCTAGTTGACCCCTTTCCCAACCTTAGGCACTAGTCTTTAGTTGTCATAGGAAAAGGCTTGCTTTTCATTTGAATTGTTGCACATTGCATCGTTGTCTTTGCATATAGGCTAGATCTTCCCCCAAACCTTTTAACTAATTGAAACCAACTCCTAGAATTAATCTCTAATCTCACATAGAAAATAGGGTCTACCTCCCTTGGCTTCCCTAGGAATAAGCCTAGATGGAAGAGGTTCAATTCGAGGTGACAGTGGGATTTGAACCTAGGCATTGTGCCTCCAAGGACACACTAAGTGAGCAGAACTTAGCTCACGTTTGCAAGTGTATATAAGGACGAAAACAGGGTTGATGGATCCCTTGAGGGGTTGGGTCAAGGATTTTAACCCTACCAACCTTCATTATTCCATTTGGAAGACCAGGTACTTAGGATCAGTAGCAAAGATGAGATTCACCCCTAGACCTCCTCAAAACCAAGGGGGTAGAGACCAAATGCCTCCTATGAACCAAGAAGGGAGAGACCCAAGGGGGTTTGACCGAGGAAGGGGTAGGATGGATGAGCCCATTAGGAGGGAATTGAGGAGGAAGAAGTTGTGCTTCACTTGCATATAACCATTGGATCCAACACACAAATTCATGGGTAAGGGAAAATCCCACTACATTGAGGTGATCTCAAATGATGAGGAGGATTAAGATTCTGTCCATATACAGAACATAGAGGTAGAATCTCCAGGACAGGAAGAAGAGGAAGATGCAAGTCATGGCCTTACAACAGATGAGAAGGTGACACTTTCATCCATCAGCGAGGTACCTAGATTCACCACTTTCAGGATGAGAGGGGTGCTACAAGGGCAAAAGGTATCAATTCTCATTAATGTAGGTCCCTCACAAAACTTCATTGATTCATCCCTACTGCAAATAAGGCACATATCGATAGTTGAGTTTGAGGTATTTCGTGTGGAGGTAGAAGGGGGGTGCACCATGCCTTGTGACATATACATTCTAGGAATGAAGCTTACATTGGGCATGCATGATTTGGCACATTAATTCTATGTTATGGACCTTCCAGACACCAACATCATCCTTGGAGTATAGTGGCTTAGTACATTGGGGCCTATCACCACAAATTACAAAACCATGGAAATGTCCTTCATAGAAGAAAATGGGAAAAAAGGTGGTTCTCAGGGGTATGACAGGAAACACACCGAGAGTAGTGACAACAAAATGCATGGAGGCCATTTTTAGGAGGGAAGACATTGTTTATGCAACAGAGTGTAGAATATCAATCAGGGTATATAAGAAAGGGGAGAATCACTACTCACTAGAGATCCATAAAATCATTGACATGCCTAACAAGGTCTTTGAGCCTATACCACCAAGGGCACCAATGGATAGGGGATTTGAGCACATCATAGAGTTGGAAGAGTGTGCAAATCTTGTCATCACCACTCTCTACAGGAACCCCAAGAAATATAAAGATGAAATTGAAAAGTCCATTAGATAATTGTTAGACATGGGCCACATTAGTCTGATTTCCATTTCCTTTGCATCTTTAGTGGTATTGGTGAAAAAGAAAGATGGGACAATGCGCATGTGTATTAACTACAGGGCTCTAAATAAGAAGAAAATAAAAAGAAGATACCCCATCCCAAGGATTGATGAGCTATTGGATGAGCTCCATGGGGAGGTGCACTTCAAAAAGATTGACTTGCGCTCTGTCTATCATCAGATAAAAATGAGGGAGCAAGATATCTCCAAGACTTCTTTCCGATGTCACTATGGACACTGTGCGTTTTTGGTCATGCCTTTTGGGATGAATAATGAGCCAAACACTTTCCAGTCTTGCATGAATCATTTTTTCAACAAGAAACTAAAGAAGTTCCTATTGGTCTTCTTTGATGATTTATTGATCTATAGAAAAATTTCAGAGGAGAACCTTCAACATGTGGAGCAAATTTTGGCTATCATGGTGATCCAGGGGATCAAATTTTGCTCAAAAATTCAAAGTGTTTGGAATCACTTCAAATTGAACGAGAGAGTAGGCCTCGTCGTTACGAACCCAACGCAACTCGTTTGGGTTCAAACGAACATCGGGAGCGAGAGATATCGTGTTCTGTTCAAAATGACAAATAGGCAAAAAAAGGGGTGCTGACTGTACAGTCCGTACAGTTCGTACAGACACTGATGTTGCAGGCCGTACGACATGTGACAGGTAGTTATTTGGGTAGTTGGCATGTTTACAGCGAACGGGATGATGACACGTGGCCCAATCAATGGCCGCCACATGTCATATATCTATTGGTTTAAAATTATGTCGTTGGTCGGAGTCGACCCTGTGACCTCCGGGCAGGGGGGAGAGACTTGGGAAGAGACGCCAACCGGCATGCCACTGGTTTTTCCTTGTTATATATATGGCAAATTATTTATAAATGTTTTCATATGTGTATAGTTGAGGCACGACTGAGCTGGGGCTTAGCCCCAGCCCTTGGTCACACATTATGTTAACATATGACCCAATGCTATACCATTCAATGCATGCGCACGATTGTGTTTTGTTCCAATGGTTATACAAACGACCCACCATTTGTCCTTTAACCATTGTCTTGTGGAACGGGAGCCTATATTTATACTTGTGCGCGGTCACACGGGTCATACGACCTTGTCCTTGACGGTTAGGGGCTAGGTGCGCCCGTAACTGTCCTACAGTTTGTACGGTTCACGCGGTTGTGTCCAGTGCTAAGTTTTTATGCTTAAATATGTGTGTGGGCTAGGTTGAGCCAACAAGGGTGCGTTTTGTAGATGCAGAGACAACAAGTTTGAAGGGGGGACTTCCAAGAAGACTATCTTCTTCAATTTTTGGCCAAATGAGGTGCCGAAAAGGCCCAGCTAGGGATTTTTGAATGTTCTGAAGCCATTGGAGCAGTCTATTTGGAATTTTGAGCATTGTAAAGCATATTTTTGAGCACTTTGAGCAAATAATACAAATGATCCATTGGACACTGGACTAGGAGATGTAGCCCAAGAGAGGGGTGAACTCCTTTATCATTTGTTGTGTTATGTATTTTCTATTCACTATTTCTGTTGTTGTTTATATGCATCTTGAATGAGTAAATCCTATTAAAGTTGTGTTTTCAAAGTTGATCCATTTTCATTTTAACACATAAAATTTAACTTGCAAATATTTTCAAGAATACAAGTCTTCTTCATTTTTAGATCAAGTTGGTATCAGAGAATAGGTTTTTGAAGACTTGATTATTTTCATGTGTTTTGTTTTCTGATGCTCACAAGGTTGAAATTCACAAGAGGAGAAGGTCAACTTGTAGAGCCAAGTTCTCATTCTTCAAGGAGGAAGCATATATCATCACTGCAAGTTTCAAGGAGGCATTCACCAAGTATGGCTCATGAAGAGAGTCATGAACATGTTCCTGCAGAAGATGAAGATCTTAGAAAGGTTGTCATGGAAATGAGAGAGATGATGAAAATCTTGATGGAAAGGAATACAAGGTTGCAAGGTGAAGGCTCCAACCCTTCAAAGCACAAGGGAGATAGTGGTGATAAAACTCCAAATGGAAATGGAGGGAATGGTGCTTCTCCACCACCCTCACCTCCATCTTCTTCTTCTTCTACTACTAATTCAAGACCTCTCCCGAACTCTCCAAAGGGACATGGTAAAACTCCTTCACAAATTCCTTCATTAAAGCTTGATATTAAATTTGAATTTCCAATATACAATGGAGAAGTTAATGCTGAGAAATTAGATAATTGGATTCGTCAGATTGAGGTGTATTGTAGGATACAAAAAATTCAAGATGATGAAACTAAGATTCARCTTGCTTCTTTAAGATTGGATAKTGCAACACTCATTTGGTGGGAATCCAAGACTCAGGAGGACATGAAGAAACATGGTAAAATTTTAACCTCTTGGAATGATTTTATTGTTGCAATTAAAAGACAATTTTACCCATTGGCATATATGCAAAAGGCTACTATGGATTGGAAAAATTTTAAACAAGCTAAAGGATAGAATGTGCAAAGCTTTACTCAAGAATTTAGGAGAAGAGATTTGGTTTTCGGAGTAGATTTGTCTTCTCAAGAAACTTTACTCAAATACATTGGAGCTTTACATAGTTATTTGAGACATACTATAGTCATGTTTAATCCTTCAAATCTAGATGAAGTTTGTGTTTAGGCCACTCATTTGGAAGCAACAGGAAGGAACGAGACTCATGAGGGTAACAAAATGCCTTTCATTCATGGAGACAAAGGAAAGAGGAAGTTCAAGTGCAATGGAAAAAAGAATGATGTTGTTAAGAAAGAGGAAGAAAAATTCACATGCAAACATTGTTCAAAAGATGGCCATGATGAAGACCATTGTTGGAAACTTCATCCTGAAAGAAGACCCAAAAAGTTTGGCAACAAAGGGAAGTCAAAGACCGTTGCAAGCATACAATATGATTTAGGTTCTGATTCAGGTGATGAAACAAAGATCACAGCCATGGGTTATCAAGGTAATGGTTCTATTGCAAGTACTAGTTCTTCAGGTAATAATAATCTCAATGTAACTCGAGAAGAAAAGGAGAGAATTGAACTTTTTCACATAAGGGTTGCTTCAAAGCATACTAAAATAGATACTCTATTTTATACTGGATCTCAAGAAAACCTTATATCTAAAGACACTGTTAAGAAATTAAAGTTGGAAACAATTCCACATCCTAAGCCATACCCTCTTGGTTGGATATGTGATAATGCTAAATTACAAGTAACAAGAAGGTGTAAACTTAGGTTTTCTATCACTGCAC
>ML778025.1:866801-889543 GCA_009831015.1 Picea engelmannii
AATGTTCTTTCAAAATGTTTGGGTGCATTTTGGATTGCCTAAATCCATTATTTCTGATCGGGATTCTCGATTTGTTGGAAGTTTTTGGTTGAGTTTATGGGCACTCATGGACACCAAACTGAAAAAGAGAACAACTTTTCATCCACAAACAGATGGTCAGACAGAAGTGGTAAATCTAACAATGGTGCATCTTCTTCGTGCTTATTGCTAAAAGCATCCTAAACTTTGGGATGAGCATTTACACTACATTCAGCATGCTTACAATCGAGCTAAGCACTCTTCAACTCAAACGTCGCCATTTGAAGCATGTTTTGGCTATTTGCCCAAATATACTTTAGATTTTATCTTTGGGAAGGATATTGCTATTGATGGTCAATATGATATTGATAGGGCATAAAAGTTCATTGAACAAATTCAGTCGATACATCAAATGGTGCAAGAGTAGTTGGAAAAGAGTCAAGCCATGTACAAGACATGACATGACAAGCATCGTGTTAATCACAGTTTCCAAGTTGGAGATGAAGTTTGGATTTACATAAGTAAGGAGAGGCTTAAAGGAGAAGGTAAAAAATTGAAACCGATTCGATATGGTCCTTTCAATATTATCGACAAGATTGGTAACAATGCCTTTCGTTTAGATTTGCCTCCTTATATGCAAATGTATGCAGTTGTTAATGTTGAGAATCTAAAATTGTATGAGCCTCCTTTGATTGATGATCAAGGAGAGCATGTTCAGATTCCTTCTATAGATGATTTTTCCCTAGAATATCTTACAGAACTACATGAAGACACCATCCTTGATAGGAGAATGCAAACTTCAAAACGAGGAATCGAGTTGGTCTTAAAGGTACAAATCCAAGAAAAGCCAAGTGAATTGAGGTTGGAAAGGTGAGGGAGCTATGCCCTCATCTTCAGATAGACTGAAAATAGTATTTTGGAGGTCCAAAATCTTTCCAATGGGGAGGTGTGATCCAGGGGATCAAATTTTGCTCAAAAATTCAAAGTGTTCGGAATCGCTTCAAATCAAATGAGAATGTATACCTCATCGTTACGAACCCAACGAAACTTGTTTCGGTTCAAACGGATGTCGGGAGCGAGAGATATCACGTTCTGTTCAAAATGACAAACAGGGAAAAAAAGGGGTGTTGATTGTACAGTCTGTACGGACATTGACGTGGCAAGCCATACGACACGTGGTAGGTAGTTATTTGGATAGTTGGCATGTGACATGGCATGTTTGCAGTGAACGGGATGACGACACGTGGCCCAATCAATGGCCGCCATGTGTCATATATCTATTGGTTTAAAATTATGTTGTTAGCTGGAGTCGACCCTGCGACCTCCGGGTAGGGGGGAGATACTTGGGAAGAGCTGCCAACCAGTGCACCACTGGTTGTTCCTTTTTATATATATGGAAAATTATTTATAAATGTTTTCATATGTGTATAGTTGGGGCGCAACCGGGCTGGGGCTTAGCCCCAGCCCTTAGTCGCACATTGTGTTAGCATATGACCCAATGCTATACCATTCGATGCATGCGCGCAGTTGTGTTTTGTTCCAACGGTTATACAAATGACCCGCCATTTTTCCTTTGACCATTGGCTTGTGGAATGGGAGCCTATGTTTATACTTGTGCGCGGTCACATGGGTCATATGACCTTGCCCTTGACGGTTAGGGGCTAGGTACGCTCGTAACTGTCCTACAGTTTGCATGATTCATGCAATTGCGTCCGGTGCTAAGTTTTTATGCTTAAATATGCATGTGGGATAGGTTGAGCCAACAAGGGTGCGTTTTGTAGATGCAGAGACAACAAGTTTTAAGGGGGGACTTCCAGGAAGCCTATCTTCTTCAAATTTTGGCCAAACGAGGTGTCGAAAAAGCCCAGCTAAGGGTTTTTGGACATTCTGAAGCCATTGGAGCAGTCTATTTGGCATTTTTAGCATTGTAAAGCACATTTTTTATCACTTTGAGAAAATAATACAAATGATCCATTGGAAGCTAGACCAGGAGATGTAGCCCAAGAGAGGGGTGAACTCCTTTATCATTTGTTGTGTTATGTGTTTTCTGTTCACTGTTTTTGTTGTTGTTTATATGCATCTTGAATGAGTAAATCCTATTAAAGTTGTGTTTGCAAAGTTGATCCATTTTCATTTTAACACATAAAATTTAACTTGCAAATATTTTCAAGAATACAAGTCTTCTTCATTTTTAGATCACATGGAAGAGAAATCCTTATATGCTAAGGAATCCAAATGTGAATTTGGAATGACAGAGGTCCTTTATCTAGGAAACATCATTGGAGTGAATGGGGTACAGGTACACCAAGAAAAAATACAAGCTATACTTGACTGGCCCACACCTAGAACACTCACAGAGTTGAAGGGATTTTTGGGCATCTATTGCTATTACAGGAGGTTTGTTAAAGGTTTCTTTCAACTTTGTTCACCTATGACCGATTTAACCAAGAAGGGGGCATTCAAGTGGAGCCCAGAAGCATAATAAACCTTTTAAAAAATGAAGAAAGTGATGAGTACATGCCCAGTATTGGCCCTACCATATTTCGCACAACCCTTCACAGTAGAGTGTGATGCCTCAGGGGAAGGCATTGAGGCAGTGCTTATGCAAAATAGCAATCCTATTGTCTATGTAAGATGAAAATTGAGAGGTCCTGAGATCCTCCACACCATATATGACAAATAAATGCTAGCCATCATGAATGCATTGGCCAAGTTCAGGAAGTATTTGGTTGGGCGAAAATTCGTCATGAGGATAGATCGCAATAGCCTCAAGTACTTCCTAGATTAGAAGGACTTGAATGAGAGGCAAAAGAAGTGGGTGAGAAAAATGCAAGATTATGAATTTGACATAGACTTTTTCAAAGGAAATAATAATGTGGTAATCGATGCCTTATCCAGAAGACCATCAGTTTATGCCATGACCGATATTTCAGTGGATTGGAAGGCCCACCTTTTGGTGGAATATTCAAAAAACAAATTTGCATAAGTGATGGAGGGACAGGTACAATATGACAACTTCAAAATCATGGATGATATCATATACTACAAGGGACAAATTTTCTTGGTTCCCAAATCAACCTTTAAGGCCAAGGCTACAAGCATGCCATGATTCACCAGTACTAAGGAATCAAAGGTTCATCAAGACATATAGACAAGTTCAGGAGAAGTTTTCTTGGAAGGGTTTGAAAGAAGATGTGATGAGCCACATCAAGTAGTGCAACACTTTCCAGGCCAACAAACATGAACACACTCACCCAGCAGGATTACTACAACCACTTCCCATTCCAGAGCACAAATGGGAAAGCATATCTATGGATTTCATCACGGGGTTTCCTAGGGAAAATACTGCATTTTCGTGGTAGTGGACAAGTTGACTAAGTTTGCACACTTTTTTTCCATTGCCACAGATTACAGTGCAACACAGGTTGCATACCTATTCTTCTGAGAATTTTTTGGATTGCATGGTTTGACCAAAACCATAGTGAGTGATAGGGACAACAGTTTTATGAGAAGATTTTGGAAGGATCTCTTCAAGTTAATAGGTACAACCCTAACACCTAGTACCAATTATCACCCTCAGATGGATGTCCAGACAGAGATAGTCAAAAAATTGGTTGAGGGATACCTCAGGAACTATTTGGTAGGGAAACATAAGGCATGGGTTAAATGGCTTCACTTGGGGAAATACTGCTACAACACCACCCATCATATGTCCATTGGTATGCCACCATTTAGGGCCATATACAAATATGACCCCCTATCATTTGCAAATATTTCCTTTAGTGATAGTAGGGCTCCCATGGTATAGAACTGGATTCAACAGAATCATGATATACTCAGGGAACTGAAGGACCACTTACAAAGGGCACAAAATCAACAGAAGGTATACGCAGACAAGCACAGGGTTGAGTGCACATTTGAGGTCAGTGACTTGTTTTATTTGAGGCTTCAACCGTACATGTAGGAATCCACTAAGAGAAGTGGCACAAAGAAGCTCCAACCTCATTTTTTCAGTCCATACAAAATCAACAGGAGGGTAGGGGTTGTGCCATATAAGTTGGATCTACCACAGTGAGCAAAATACACAATGTCTTCATTGTTTCATGTTTGAATAGGGACAACGACAAGCATATCACTCCTATCGATGAATTTCCACCTATGGATGAAGAAGGACAACTGGTACTGATACCAGAGGAGATACTTGAAGTCAGGTAGAATAAGTTGAGTAAAAGAAGCATCAGAAAATATCTAGTTAAGTGGAAGAACCTACTCATGGAGGATTCCATTTGGGAAGGGGAACACTTGATCTAGGAGATAGGTCCAGAATTGCTTATGGATAAGCAATTTCTAGCAAGGGAGAATGTAATGTCCCCCACCTCTTGATGAATAGGTTCAGAGAGACTCAGTATTCTAGATATCCCCACTAGACTATAGTCTCAGGCATCTTGGGGAAAAATTCAACCAGAAGACACTTCCTAAACATAACATTCTATTACTAAGTTGACTTTGTGTGAAAAAGGGTAACTCATTGAAAGAAAAGAAAAGGTGAGTTAAAGTTAAGAGTTAACCCTAGGGGTTAACTAACTCAACAAATGAATAGACTGGAGCTATAAAAGAAAGAGTTGGGTGCACTTCTAAGGCATTCTGGATTATTATCTTATTTTGCATTGGAGCACTTGAGCACAAGAAGTTTTGAGGGTTTTGATTCTAGCACCCTAGAGATCAACTCAATGGTGAAATATTCAACCTTCCTTGTTCTATTCTTGGTTTCAGAGGTGAAATAATCCTCCCACACCATTCTACATTGTTAAAGGGGTCTGATCTAGTGGCAGAAGCAAGCTAGTGTGCAACCTAGGGGGTTTCCAGCTAGGGTGGCACACCATCTTGAGGATTTTGGCTTGATATGAATAAAGGAGGGAGATTCTTGGCAAGGGAGCATCTGGGTTTTCTTCATATGGTCCCTAGCATCATTTCTAGTCTATTTTGGAGGAGGTTATCCTATCATTTTATTTCCTGGAGCTTGGCACGACTTGGAGGACAGAGGGGCACATTGCAAGAAGTGGTTTTCCTTGTTTATTGGCCCGAATATTCATAGATTATCTTGATATTTCATCAGTTTTTTCATATTGGCCTAATCTACTATTCTAGAGAGTCTGGTGGAAGTTAGAGGCTCCTAGAGGGGAGAACAAAATCTTGTTGATTCGGTCAAACTAAGAGGGCGCAAACCAGTTGAGGGTTTGCTTAGTTGGAAGAGCATAACTCCTCCATTCAACTTGAAACTTGATCAGAAGGATTATACTATTCTGATCTATATTCCAGGCAAGTTTGGAGTCATTTGGATCACAGAGAGAGGAGGGTCGAAACTTGAGGGTTCATCAGCAGCCATAGTTGTGCACAACTCAACCAGTTGGAGGGGTTATGCAGTATATTGGACCAGGTTCTCTTATCATCATTCTTATATTGCATGTTTTTATCCTTTGGAGGCTTGGATATTCTTCTCAAATAGCCTTTTGGAGGATATTATCATTGTATTTCTTATTATTGTAATGGATGGAAACCCATCTTTGATATTACTGGGGTTTTCTTCCAGATCTACAAATCTCTTGTCCAAAGGATCTTCCTACTATCTAAATAAAGGTCAGATATAACATTATTGGTCCTATACTGGTGTTGTTTTGTATCTTGTCTTGTTTTTTATTATATTCTCCAGATCTATCATTCCATTGCTTAATCAACATCAAGTAAACCCTAATGTGAAACTCCATGAGTAAACCTACAAATACATAAGAAAACATAACAAATATTAATAAGTTAGTGTTACGAGAAATGTTTTTGGCTTGGAAACATTATAGTATTGATTAGGAAGGGTAGCAAATCAATATTCAAGGCATTCCAAGAACTATAGTTGTTAGAGAGATTTTAGATATGCATTTGAAGAAAAGCTTCAGGAAGGGATGTCGAATGTTTGCAGCCCATATGGAGGAGGTAGCCAAAGATAAATAGGAAAGAGTTGAAGATCATCTGGTCTTGAGGGGTTTTGAATATGTTTTTATAGAATTCATAGGATTTCCACCAAAGAGAGGCATTGATTTCTCTATCGATTTGGTGCCAGGAGCTTCCCTAGTGTCTAAGACCCCATATAGAATGGGTAGACTAGAATTGAAGGAGTTGCATATGCAGCTTGAAGAGTTGTTAAAAACAGGGTATATAAGCCCAAGTGTGTCACCTTGGGGAGCCCCAGTTCTATTTGTGAAGAAGAAGGATGGAACCTTAAGGATGTGTATTGATTTTAGGAAAACTAATAAGGTTACCATAAATAATAAGTATCCTTTACCCAGCATTGATGATTTGTTTGATTAGTTGAAAGGTGCAATAATATTTTCAAAGAATGACTTGAGATCATGATATCATCAAGTAAGAATAAGGGAAGAAGACATCAACAAGATAACATTCGGAACATGATATGGGAATTATGAATTCACGGTAGTGCCATTTGGACTATCAAACGCCCCAACAATTTTTATGTGTTTGATTAATGGAGTGTTCAGGCCTAGAAAAGTTTGTGAATGTGTTCTTAGATGACATAGTCATATATTCCAAATCAGAAGAGGATCATGATCAACATTTAAGAATGGTGTTACAAGTTTTGAGAGAGCATGGACCATATGCTAAGCTAAGTACGTGCAACTTTTATCAAAAGAAGATTCACTACTTGGGACATATAATATCCGTAGCAGGGATAGAAGTGGATCCTAAGAAGAGAGAGGCCATTAGAGGATGGTCAGTGCCAAAGAATGTGATAGAGATCATATCATTCATGGGTCTTTTTGGTTATTACCGAAGATTCATAAAAGGTTTTTCAAATATTTCAATTCCAATCACTTCTTCGCAAAATAAGGATGTGAAGATCGAATGGAATTCCAAGTGTGAAGAGAGTTTTCAACAGTTGAAAATAATATTGAAAAGTGTTCCAATATTGAATATTGCATATCCAAATGAATATTCTTTTGTGTGCATCGATGCATGTAACGAAGGGCTTGGTGGAGTCCTTAGTCAAAAGGATCATGTGGTATGCTATGAGTCCCAAAAATTAAAAGAGCATGAGAGGAATTATGTTACTCATGACTTGGAATTATCAATGATTGTACATGCATTGAAAATGTGGAGGCATTACCTTGTGGGTAATAAATTCAAGCTAAGGACAGACCACTGTGGTCTGAAGCATTTGTTTGGACAACCAACACTAAATGTTAGAAAAACTAGATGGTTGGAATTTCTGAGTGACTATGACTTTGAAATTAAGCACATAAAGGGAAAGGAAAATGAAGTGGCCAATGCACTCAGCAAGAGATCCAATGAAGTGCATATTGTAGACATTAGGATGTACGAGACATATCTAAAAGACAAAGTTATTGCAGAAGCAAATTCAGATCAGAATTATTTAAAAATAAAAGAGACATTACAAGAAGGAAATTTTCAACAGAAATTTAATTATTATGAGCTGAAAGAGGATGGAATTCTCATGTACAAAGGTATGGTGTATGTGTCAAATTCCAGTGAGCTGAAAATTGTAGTGTTGAAGGAGATGCACAATGTGCCATATGTTGGCCACCCAGGATATCAAAAAACAATTACAATAGTAAGAGGCCAATATTTTTGGGCAGGAATGAAGAAATAAGTGGTTAATTACATCGTTAGGTGTCTAGAATGTCAAAAAGTAAAGACAAAACATAGACACCTAGCATGTTTGCTACATTCATTTCCCATTCTGGAATGGAAGTGGGAAGTTGACTTGGTTGATTTTATTACTAAGGTTCCCAGAAAAATGAAGCAACATGATTCCATCATGGTGCTGGTGGATAAGTTGACTAAGGCAGTGCATTTCATTCCAGTAAAGACTACACAAAAGGCATCAAATATTATGGATATTTATATGAGAGAAGTTTTTAGGCTACATGGATTTCCTAAGACAATAGTTTCAGACATGGATCCAAAGTTTACTTACAATTTTTGAAAAGGTTTGTTCAAGGGCTTTGGAACAAATTTAAATCTTAGTACAATGTATCATCCAAATTTTGATGGGAAAATAGAAATGACTAATAGAATAATTGAGGACATGATTAGAATGTATGTGATGGATCAAACATCAAAGTGGGAATATTATATTCATTTAGTTGAATTTTCCTACAACAATGGGTATTAGGCCTCCTTGAAAATGAATCCATTTGAGGCATTGTATGGCAGGAAATGCAACACCCAGTGAGTTGGGATAATCCAGCAGACATAGCAGTTGTTGGGCCAGAATTGCTAAAAGAAATGAAAGATCATATGGAAAGGATTAAGCATAATTTGAAGGCTTCCAAGGATAGGAAGAAAAATTATGCAGACAGGAACAAATTTTTCAGATATTTTAAAGTGAGAGAACATCTGTTTTTGAAAGTGAAGGAAAAGAGAAGTTCGCTAAGATTACGAAGCTGCCCAAAGTTGGAAGCAAGATATTGTGGTCCATTTGGAATATTAGAAAAGATAGGGTCATATGCATACATACTTTCCTTACCTGCATCAATGTGTATTCATAATTTATTTCATGTATCATTACTTAAAAAGTATGTACTTGACGCTAATCATGTCATACATTGGAATCCGATCCAAGTGGACCACAAAGGAGATTTTTGGGCAGAAACATTACGCATCCTAGACTGGAAAGTCAAAGTGCTCAATAACAAAACCATAGGGATGGTAAAGGTTCAATGGACCTACTACAGTCTTGAAGATGCTACGTGGGAGCATGAAGAAAACATGTGAGCAGAATACCCACAAATGTTTTACAGTTTTGAAGAAGACAGAATGCAAGATTCCATTTTGAGAAGCTAGAGTTTTGGAACCACATCCCAGAGTCTTGGCCAACAATGTCAGGGACCTTGATAAATTAATGGAATATTTCTTGGGTATCCCTGATAAAGAAATGGTGCATTCCTTGGGTCGGCAAGTTGAGAGGAACATGAGATTTTGGTTGGAGTTGCTGCTAGAATTGTAAAAATTGTATTGTGATGTAAGTTTTCTTATATGTGTATCGACATAGAGTCCACCAAGGGAAACACACAATTGTAGGGGAGGGGGAATGTAACATCCCCATTATAATACCCAGTTTAATTAATGCTTATGTAGATATAAGAAGTGGCTACGACTAAGTGATGTAATATGCAAATTGTGTTTCTTTGTTTTATTAATAAAAATGTGATCACAACTACTAAGGGGACACGGAAAATAGATGGGGGTTGAATTAATCCACAAGAGAGGGGAGTGTCTAGGATAATGGCCAAGAGGGAACCAAGGGGAAAATTACACATGTTTATATATTTAACCAATTTTCGTAAATCTATTATTGTATATGAAGCTTTTGATGTCTGATTGAGTGTTCCCAAATCCAATCACTGAATACATGTAAGAGGGT
Organism: Picea engelmannii; assembly: GCA_009831015.1. Lineage (NCBI taxonomy): Eukaryota > Viridiplantae > Streptophyta > Pinopsida > Pinales > Pinaceae > Picea > Picea engelmannii. The sequence goes on from ML778025.1 coordinate 876,274, forward strand.
GGGCGGGAGTGGTCACATGTTTCTGATTGAGTGTTTCCAAATACAATCATTGAATACATATACGAGGGTGGGTGTGAGTGGTCACATCTCGAATTTATTGGGCACATGGGGGTTGAGTGCAATCTACTTGGTGAAGTAACAATAGTTCGAGAAGTTTGTGGGGTTAGATACGTTTGTGTGTGGGAAGCGAACAGGAAGGAAAAAACACTGAGTTGGAAGTTGATGCAACTATGGAGGGAGAATATGGAGTGTAGCTGGAGAAAATTGGAGTTGGAGAACTGAAGAGCTTCATTGTCAGGTCGAAAGAGTGAACTCTTGCATGAGTTTCACTTAAACAACAAGTGTGTTGTTGGGTTGCTGATAGTTTTCCTAGCGGAGGTTTCCCTTTAGTTCCTAGCTAAGAGATTCCTAGTTGTTGATGCAGGAGCATCGTGAATCTCAAAGAAAACATGGAGCCAGCGCATGTGTTTCTAAACACATGACATATAAGCTTGATAACTCTTTTTGATTTTTCATTAAAGATGAAGCGCCATATCCTTCAATGAAAAAATTTATGAAGGAGCGCCTATTGTATTGTATCAGACCTCGAGCTTTACGCTCTTGTATGAAGTAGATAGGAGGCATTTACTTTAGTTAATGAAGGTAGATAGGATTTTAATTCTAGAATAGATAGTTCAGAGATTCGAGAGGGAAAACGGATATAGACACCCTCCTTTGTATCATTGTATTATTATCATTCAGAATTATTCATTCAGGAGCAAGAAGAGTAGAGAAAGCAGAGAACCTGTGAAGAACACCCATGTACAGATTTGAATTAATAGAATAGAGTCTTTGATTCAATTTCATGTCTGGTGTTGTTTCTCTATGTATGATGTCTATGTCCTCTTGGATGTTTTCTTTATGGTCATGCAATTGCTTTGATATGTTGTGCATGTGATTTTAGAGGTTTTAACTAAAGTCTGAGAGAGAAGAGAATGAGTTTCAATTGTTTCTCTGTCTGAGCCAGGAGATTCCTACATAGAGTACAGTTGAATTCATCTGCATAGAGTGCGTTGATGAGGCTAGGCAGTTAAACCCTTATTCTCATTCACCCAGAAGTTGGTGTAGGTTGGTAGGGTCATGCCGGATAAATGCAGGCTGAACTTGAAGTCTCAGGAGCTAGTCTGAGAAAAGGAAGGCATAGACTGCTATTGCAGGAGTGCACAGAGTCTGAAAGACTCAACACTTTGATATTTGTTGAAGGTCGAGCGCAAGAAATGTGCGCAAAATCTCTGAAGGAGTCAGAATTGACAAGCTTAGGAGAGATAGTTCCTTCGTGATACCATGGAGAAGGACCCAGGAGAAGGTTCGAATAGAAAGGATCTTTGGAGCGGGAGAATTCTTCAAGGAGAAGAAATCGACGACCAGGTCTCGTAGGGGAAGATTCGCGAAGTCCCGCTGACCGTTAGATCTCAGAGAAGCTGCGTGGGGTTTAACCCTTAGACGCAAGGAGGAACCAAGAGCCATCGGAATTTCATCCCATCGGGATATCAGAGGTTCTGAGGTCGTGGGACTTTTGAAAAACAAAATCGCGATTCGCGATTTCCCGAAGAAATTTGGACCGTGGATCCTGAGCTGGACACGTGTCTAAAATCCGGAGAAATCGGGGTTCGAAATTCGGGGTTTTCCAGTGCAAGGGGATTGAGACCTTTGAAATCGCGATCACACGATTCCTGATAGAGCGGAAAGAGAAGGCGACGTGGAAAGGAATTAGTGCACGTGCGCATCGGAGTTCGGGGTTCGGGAATTCATGGTGCTAGTGCATCGCAACATTGTGTATGTTGATTTCCCGATAAGTTGAAGGGGAGATCACAGGGGAATAGAGTTCTGTGGGTATCGAGAACTCCCGACAGGGGGTTGAAGAGTTTTCTTACTCTTCGGGCCGAGAGAAGAGAAGGTCCTGGTGATCGCGGATGTGCGTCAGGTGACATATGCATCAGCGTGGTATCAGAGCAGGAGAAGAGTTCTCTTTGTTTTCGGTAGCAGAGAGAAGAAGAGAAGACATCATGTCACCAAGGAGAGAAAGGAAATCACCAGATCCTGAAGACAGGGAGGTGAGAAGAAGAGGTAGGCCAGCAGGAAATCCAAAAATGGAGGGGCAGATGAGAGGCCTCCGAGCAAGGATTGAGGAGATGGAGACAGCGCAGAGATGTGGAGTTAGTGCAGGGGATCTTAGCGATTCCGAAGTGGAAGAAGAAGCTGGACATGAAGAACAGGTCACAGCAGAGGATGCATCAACCAAGCGGTTGATCAAAGCCATTGCCAGGATGAGTTCGAAGACAAAAATGGATATTCCAGCTTATGAAGGAAGCTTGGATGCAGAAGAGTTGTTGGACTAGATCAGAGCTCTTGACACCTACTTCGATTATGAAGATATCGAAGAGGATAAAAAGTTTAGGCATGCTATTACCAAGTTGAAGGGACATGCAGCATTATGGTGGGATGAGCTACAGGTAGATAGACATTCCAAAGGAAAACAAAAGATTAAAAGTTGGGATAGAATGATTGCTAAGATGAAAGAAAAATTCATCCCGAGAGACTACCAGATCACTCTGTTCAGGAGAATGCAGAACTTGAGGCAGAAACTGATGACAGTAAAAGAGTACACCGAAGAATTCTATCGACTCAATATCAGGGCAGGTCATCAGGAGAGCGATGATGAGAAGGTTTCCAGGTATCTGAATGGTCTGAGATATGACATTCAGGATGAATTGAGCATGGTAACCATCCGAATAGTTGAGGATGCTTATCAGATGGCTCTGAAAGATGAAGAAAAGATGAGCCGTAAGAAAGGTCAGCGAGGGCGAGGCAAGAGTCAGCCTAGAGGCAAGGCAGTTTCCCAGGAGAAATATCAGAAGCCCAAGGAGGAATGGAAGAAACCTCAAGGTAAGGTTGAAAGAGGTGGAACCTCGCAGCGAGGACAGCCATATGTTGAGCAGAGAGGACAGCAAAATGATCAGCGAGGAGGTTATGCTGACGCGAATACGTTTCCTCATACCAGAGGAAGAGGAAGAGGCCGAGGTGGAGTCATCACATGTTTTACGTGTGGGAAGGATGGACACAAGGCAGTTGATTGTCCAGACAGGAAAACGGATAGAGGAGAAGCTCACATCGTTGAGGCACAGAGGCGTGATGTTGAGAATGAAGACATCGGAAGTGGGAGGTCACTGACGGTGCATAAAGTTCTCTTAACACCCGAGAAAGAGGTGGAGGACACAGCTCAAAGGACCAGAATTTTCTGAACTACATGCAAAACCAAGGGCTGGAAATGCAAGGTCATTATGGACAGCAGAAGCATCGACAATCTCGTTTCAACCAAGATGGTGGAGAAATTAGAGTTGGAGACGACTGATCACCCAAGTCCATAAAAAGTTTCATGGCTGCAGAAGGGACATCAGGTGAGTGTCACTAAACAATGTTTAGTTGATTTCAAAATGGGTGAATATAAGGATAAGATCCTATGTGATGTCATTCCCAAGGATGTTTGTCATGTATTACTGGGGAGACCATGGCAATATGACCGGAATGTGGTTCATGACAGGAGAATGAACACATATACTTTAGAGAAAGATGGGAAGACACACAGATTGCTTCTGAAAAAGGACGAGGAGGTGAAGCCGGAAGTAAGCAACAACATACTTCTCATGAGTGGGAAGGAGCTTCTCACAGAGATGGAGAAGAAAGAAGATCCACAATTCTTTGTGGTCAGGAAACTGAGAATTGTCCTGACTAGCACAAGAGTGGACGACTTGCCAAAAGAGATTCAAGAACTGCTGGAAGAGCTCGCTGACATCATCGTGGATGAATTGCCTCATTCATTGCCACCGATGAGGAGTGTGAGTCATCACATTGATCTCATACCCGGAGCCAGTTTTCCGAATAAGGCTGCGTACAGGTTGACGCCGCAGGAGAATGAGCAGGTCAAAAGACAGGTACAGGAGCTGCTGGATAAAGGACTGGTCAGGGAAAGTCTTAGTTCGTGTGTCGTTCCAACGGTACTACGTCCAAAGAAGGATGGAGGATGGAGAATGTGCACTGACTCCAGAGCGATAAACAAAATTACCATCAGGTACAGATTTCCACTGCCAAGAATGGATGATCTGATGGATTGCCTGAGTGGGGAAAATTATTTTTCAAAGATTGATCTGAAGAGTGGATATCACCAGATTCGCATGAGGGAAGGTGATGAATGGAAGACAACATTCAAAACAAATGAAGGTTTGTACGAATGGTTGGTCATGTCGTTTGGCTTGACAAACGCGCCAAGCACAATCATGAGATTGATGAATGAAGTCCTGAGGGAATTCATCAGGAAGTTTGTTGTCGTATATTTGGATGATATATTGATCTACAGTAAGACGAAGGCTGAACATTTGAAACATTTGGCCATTGTGATGAGGAAGCTGCAGCAGGAGAAGCTGTTGATAAACATGAAGAAGTCTTCATTCATGCAGATAGAGCTCATTTATTTGGGCTTTGTTATTTCAGCGAATGAGTTGAAAATGGATCCAAGTAAGGTGGAAGTAATCAAGAATTGGCCATCACCGAGAAATGTTTTCAACGTGAGGAGTTTTCATGGACTAGCTGGTTTCTACCTGAAATTCATCAGGAATTTTAGTGGGATTAGCGCAGCAATGATGGACACAGTCAAGAAAAGGCACAAGTCTTTTCATTGGACAGCGGAGGCTGAAAAAAGATTCAATCTGTTGAAGAGGAAGATCACAGAGCAACCAATTCTGGTGTTGCCTGATTTCCAGAAGACATTTCAGGTGAAATGTGATGCCAGTGGGTATGCCATAGGAGCGGTCTTGAGTCAAGAGGATAGGCCAGTTGCATATTTCAGTGAGAAGATGGATGAAGCAAAGCTGAAATACTCCACGTATGATAAAGAGTTTTATGCCATCATACAGGCATTAAATAAGTGGAGGCATTACTTGATCCCGAAAGAATTTGTATTGTACAGCGATAATCATGCATTGCAGTTTGTGAGTCAACAAGAGAAGTTGAACCAGAAGCATGCAAAATGGGTAGAGTACATGCAGAATTTCACGTTCGTGATCAAACACCTTTCAGGAACTGCTAAAAAAGTGGTTGATGCTTTGAGCAGAAAATGTTTGTTGTTGCAGGAGTTCCGAGTCAAGACATTAGGTTTTGAGAATCTGAAGGACATGTACACCGGAGATGCAGACTTCGGGGAAGCATATGAAGCAGTTGAGAATCTCGTTCTTAGAGATTGGAGCCCATGGATAGACTACATGATCTAGGAGGGATTGCTATTCAGAGCCAATCAACTGTGTATTCCAGATTGCTCCATGAGGGAGAATCTGCTAAAGGAAAAACACAACGGGGGCTTAGCAGGTCACTTTGGTCATGATAAAACATTCGCAAACCTAAGCGAATCGTATTTTTGGCCGGGCATGTGAGCAGATGTCAAGAGGTTTGTTGATAGATGTCGAATTTGTCAACATTCGAAGGGCCGGAAGCAGAATACCGGTTTTTATCAGCCATTACCCATACCTGAGAGGCCATGGGAGGCGATCAGTATGGATTTTGTATTGGGTTTGCCAAGGACGCAGAGAGGGGTTGATTCCATATTTGTGGTGGTGGACAGGTTTTCGAAGAAGGCACATTTTATTCCATGCCAAAAGACCAGCGATGCGACCCACATTGCAAATTTGTTTTTCAAAGAGATTGTTAGACTTCATGGATTGCCAAGAAGCACAGTCTCGGACAGGGATACGAAATTCATAGGTCATTTTTGGAGGACGCTATGGAAGAATCTAGGAACTAACTTGGCTTTTAGTTCTGCTTATCATCCGCAGACAGACGGATAGACCGAGGTGGTCAACAGAAGTCTTGGAGACTTGCTGAGGAGCTTGGTGACAGAGCACCATAGCAGCTGGGACAACATATTTCCACAGGCAGAGTTTGCATATAATGATTCGGTGAATCAGAGTACAGGAAAAAGTCCATTTCAGATTGTGTATGGGACACAACCGAGGGGAGTTTCTGAACTCAGGGAGTCAGAACAGGCTGAGATTAGCAGTGCCAGCATAGAGGAATTCGCTGAGGCGATGAAGGAACTTCATAGCAAGGTGAAGCAGCGACTGTAAGACTCAAATCAGGAGTACAAGCGCAAAGCCGATCAGTGGAAGTGACAACTTCAATTCGAAGTTGGAGATCTTGTTTTAGCACACTTGAGGAAAGAAAGATTCCCAAGGGGAACATATAACAAGATGAAGATGAAGAAAATTGGGCCTTGCAGAGTCCTGAAGAAATTTGGAGAGAATGCATATGAGATTGAGTTGTCGGATGGCATCGGGATATCTCTGATATTTAATGTTTCGGATTTATACCCATACAGGACTGGAGAAGCAGAGACTGGAAGTGAGGAACCAATGATCCAGTGGCAGAGGCAATTACCAGTTGCAGAGAAGCCACAAATGGAGTGCATCCTAGACAAGCGAGTTGGAAGGAAGACCAGGTGGAAGTAGTATTTTGAGTACCTGGTCAAATGGAAGAACCACCCAGTGGAGGATGCCAGCTGGGAGACAGAAGCAGTTATCCAAAAGCATGGACAGATCGTGCAGAAGCTCATGGATAGGATCCCATGAAAGTTTTCAAGCCGAGGAGTATGATGCAGGATCATCGTGACTCTCAAAGCAAATGTGGAGCCAACGCATGTGTTTTTAAACACATGACATATAAGCTTGATAACTCTTTTTGAATTTTCATTAAAGATGAAGCGCCATATCCTTCAATGAAAAAATTTATGAAGGAGCGCCTATTGTATTGTATCAGACCTCGAGCTTTACGCTCTTGTCTGAAGTAGATAGGAGGCATTTACTTTAGTTAATGCAGGTAGATAGGATTTTAATTCCAGAATAGACAGTTTAGAGATTCGAGAGGGAAAATGGATATAGACACCCTCCTTTGTATCATTGTATTATTATCATTCAGAATTATTCATTCAGGAGCAAGAAGAGTAGAGCAAGCAGAGAACCTGTGAAGAACACCCATGTACAGATTTGAATTAATAGAAAAGAGTCTTTGATTCAATTTCATGTCTAGTGTTGTTTCTCTGTGTATGATGTCTATGTCCTCTTGGATGTTTGCTTTCTGGTCATGCAATTGCTTTGATATGCTTTGCATGTGATTTTAGAGGTTTTAACTAAAGTCTTAGAGAGAAGAGAATGAGTTTCAATTGTTTCTATGTCTGAGCCAGGAGATTCCTACATAGAGTGCAGTTGAATTCATCCGCATAGAGTGCGTTGATGAGGCTAGGCAGTTAAACCCTTATTCTCATTCACCCAGAAGTTGGTGTAGGTTGGTAGGGTCGTGTTGGATAAGTCCAGGCTGAACTTGAAGTCTCAGGAGCTAGTCTGAGAAAAGGAAGGCATAGACTGTTGTTGCAGGAGTGCACAAAGTCTGAAAGACTCAACACTTTGAGAGTTGTTGAAGGTCGAGCGCGAGAAATGTGAGCAAAATCTCTGAAGGAGTCAGAATTGACAAGCTCAGGAGAGATAGTTCCTTCGTGATACTGTGGAGAAGGACCCAGGAGAAGGTTCAAATAGAAAGGAGCTTTGGAGCAGAAGAATTCTTCAAGGAGAAGAAATCGACGACTAGGTCTTGCAGGGGAAGATTCGCGAAGTCCCGCCGATCGTCAGATCTCGGAGAAGTTGTGTGGGGTTTAACCCTTAGACGTAGGGAGGAACCAAGAGCCATCGAAATTTCATCCCATCGGGATATCGGAGGTTCCGAGGTCGTGGGACTTTTGAAAAACAAAATCGCGAGTCGTGATTTCCCAAAGAAATTTGGACCGTGGATCCCGAGCTGGACACGTGTCTGAAATCCGGAGAAATCGGGGTTCGGCATTCGAGGTTTTCCAGTGCAAGGGGATTGCGACCTTTGAAATCGCGATCACGCGATTCCCGATAGAGCAGAAAGAGAAGGCGACGTGGCAAGGAATTAGTGCACGTGCGCATCGGAGTTCGGGGTTCAAGAATTCGTGGTGCTAGTGCATCACAACATTGTGTATGTCGATTTCCTGATAAGTTGAAGGGGAGATCGCAAGGGAATAGAGTTATGTCGGTATCGAGAACTCCCGACAGGGGGTTGAAGAGTATTCTAACTCTTCGGGCCGAGAGAAGAGAAGGTCCTGGTGATCGCGGACGTGCGTCAGGTGACGTCTGCATCAGTTGTCTATGCCAGAAAGACCTTGATAAATGAATGGCTCATTCTTTGGGTTAGCCTTGATAAATGGATGGTACATCCCTTGGGTTAACCTTGAGAAAAGAATGGTGCATTCCTTGGGTTGGGAAGGTCAAATGGAAGAGAGCTAGTGGAAAAGTCGGGATAGATGTAGGAGAATATCAGTTGGGCTAAGGGATTTATGAGTTGTGAGTGGACTCTGAGAGACCACCCTCTTTTTTGGATTTCTAGTCTCGGCTTGAGGGTGAATAGCTGTTGAGATTTGGAACAATTAGTCTACGGTTGGGTGGAACGTCTATCCCAAGCAGCTGATTGCACGATTCTTGTTTAAGATAAGTGTTTTATCTTGTACTGAGTTATTTACATGTGTTATTGTTGTGCATGAACTTTGTGTGAAGGAGAATGACTTATATGTTGTTGTAATGAACGACTTAGTTGTATCTCCTGTTGATTATTAACACGTTTCAGAAGCATATGTTTTATAGTTATTTATGTAGCTAAATATGTTATAAATTGTAGTTGTAGGCTATGGGAAAATGGATAACAACGAAACAATGGCTTTAATTAGCAGAAGTTATGTGTTATGTGTATTCCACACATATTGTTGTCTAGTTGGAGGCTAGGTATGTTACTAAAATCGTATCAGAGCTAATAAAGACAAAGTTTTTGCGTGACATGGCCCAACCATGGTGGTTGGGTACATTACACATTATACTTGGCTATTATATAGGAATTACATCATTTCATTCAATGGCAATCAAACAGAATCCTAGATCCTAAGGGAAAGATCCTCTATTTTAGGAACATATGCTTAACCCCTAACAAAATATGATCCAACTCATAATCTCTCACAATAACTTCCTCAAAATTCATGTACTAGTTCCCATGATCAAGGACAAGTCAAACTAATGAGGTGGTAACTCAACCATGACTAGGCAATTTTTTAGGAAACAAAAATCACAAAATATCGAAAAATGTCCTTCAAGGATTCACCTATATCTATCCAATGGTTCATGTTTTTGGGAAACTGCTCTATTGTCACCTAATTTGGCCCATTCTGCAAGTGGGTTTTGAATGGATGTTCGAAATTCTTCACCGTTTGTTTGGAAAACACATCAGAAGATGACTGCAAAAACAATCACCTAGAGGAAATTCTTCAATTTCTATTGTAGCTTGAAATTTTGAATTTTCATATCTCTGTTTCTGAAGGATATCCTATGTTTGACTATTATCATGATCTTGATCATCCTCTACTACTGGCCTATTCAAATCAATAAAAAGCTTAGGCTTCTTGCACTTCCTTTGAAACTGATGAATTTTTGGAGATGGCAACTTAACATTGTTCTTCTTTGCAGGTTCATATTTTGTGAGACTCAATCTGCATTGTAATGCCTAGAATCTAGTACATTTTGCACTCAATGGAAAAAACATTCTAATGGTTTGACTATCTTATTCTTGTCTTATATTTCTTCTATGTTACTTAAATTCATTTGAATCTTTTGCAAAGCATTTGGTTTATCCTGTTACATGTTGAATATTAGTAAAGATTTTGTTATTACCTGTCATATGATTTGTGCTTAAATTATTCTTTCTAGTTTCTAAATGATATTAAGTTTCTTTGTAAGTGAACAAATTTTGAAACTTCTAGTTTCTCTCTTCGTATGTTTTATCTCCATTTTATCTAATTGATCATAATGAATGTCATTGACTAAGCTGAGTGTTTTATGTTGTCCAAATTATCCACTACCTGATCCATACACCAACCTATAAACCCTACTTGAAAAACCAACAAAAAATATGCATGAGCTTCTCAACAAAAAAATTTAGTCAAATATTAATTTATGGTTCTATTAGCCTTGTCATACTTTGAGTTAGATCTGTACATTTCTTTTAATTGCTTTTAATTGGCTGTATGCTAAAAACATGAATGAGCTGCCCAACAAAAATTTAGTCAAATATTAATTTATGGTTCTACTAGCGTTGTCATACTTTCAGTTAGATCTGTACATTTCTTTTAATCCACCTTTAATCTACCTGCAAGTATCATCGTCCATTTCCTTCAAGAGTTTCCACATATGTGAATGTCTTCGTGAGCTCTCTGGTGTTTTCCTGTGTATCCCACTAAATCTCACTTTCTCAAGCACTTAGATTCAATAAAAATTAAATGAAATTTGTAGATTTTATTGCACTTGAAATGGGAATTCAATCGTGTCGTTGCTGGCCCTCAAACATGCTTATGTGGTTGCGTGATGGTTTTGTGTTACTTGTATGGTTTGTTTCCTGGTTGGCTCGCATCTATTGCCAATTTCGCACAAAACCCTACAACAGTGAAAAATAACGAAAAATCAATCATTTTTTTTGCCACCACCAATGCATAGAAACCTACACATTCCCGGGCTATGCAGTAAAGACTTTCATTAACTTTGAACACAATTGTCTCAATTCAAATTTCCAAAAAAACAAAATATCAAAATTTGAGCAGTAAAATTTGTAAAGAATGTTTTTGCCACCACCAATGCATAGAAACCTACAACCTTTCATTCCCGGGCTATGCAGTAAAGACTTTCATTAACTTTGAACACAATTGTCTCAATTCAAATTTCCAAAAAAACAAAATATCAAAATTTGAGCAGTAAAATTTGTAAAGAATGTTGGGAGATTTTTTAAGCTTTTCACACTCTTTGTACTATTCCTTCTTATAGTAGCAATCTCTACAAAGCGAAGCTGACTCTTTATGGTGCTTATACCATTCTGGCTACCCCGATGGTGAAATAGCTTTTTGAGCTCCCTATATATACACTAAGCCACTAAGCTTTGATATATATATATATAAAAGAAAAATGCATGGACTAATAAATTTTACACGAGCACTGCAAAGATTCGTATTTTCTAATGAAAGCAATTTAAAGTCAATCATCTTGTAGGATGACTTAATAGTATTTTTCAATTGAGGTTTACCTTCTTCATAATGTTTGGAATCCACTACACTCATGAGTTTTATTATCAAAAATAGCTTAGACCCAAACAAATAAAAAACTAGATGTCACAAACAACTGCTAGGGATCTTTTGTTTGTCACTAGCACATTGTACTTTCGGCATGTTTGTATAGATTTTGTGGAAGATTCTTAATGCATGTCATATTGAGAAGTAGTGACTATTTTGATGACAAGGATAGAGGACTTTTCATAATGACAAAGGCTTAGGTATAAATCTGTTTAAAGTATTGGGTTTAGGGATCAAAATGAGGTTTTTATTGTCCTTCAAGAATCCTCGAGCACTTTATAGAAGAGTTTAAAATGATTTTCAATGCAAATAAAAATTAAAATAAAAAAATGTTTATCAAATTTTAAACTAAAATTATTTCAGATTTTTTCAATTGAAGGTCAAAAAAAATTCTTAATATATTCTACTTTTCATTGTTTTATGGATTGGAAAATTTCCTCAATATGTTCTACTTTTATTCTTTTATAGTTTTTATAATTTCCATGGTACCAGCTACCCAATGCTCATGTTATTAATGGGATTCAGCAGGTTTGTGCAAAATTCTTTTGCACAGCAAGAGCCCTTACTGTCTACATGTTTCTTTTACATAGCAAAACCACACATTTCTTCTCAACAGATCTAATGCTGGCCACAGGTTTCTTCTCCTATATTAATTAGCTAGGGTTTAAGTGTATTATTAATTTAATTTATTTCTAATATTTATAATTTGTACATATTAATTATAGGTACCAACTTGCAATCCATTGTTCTTATTTTTAGCCTTCGGATTTTATCAACTCCTCTTTTCTCTCTTCCTTAACTTAGAGTTTCCTTCACTAGTATCGGTTCACATTGTAAATTAGGGATCTTTTGCACATCTTGGTTTACCTTTCAAGAAAATCCCTAATTACTTACAAAAAGCCAAAGCTAATAACTCTTCCTTAATTGTAATGTTATTTTTGCTACCAAACTTTGAAAGTTGTCATTTTTGCAAAACCAATGTGGTTCCTGCTTAATTTGAATTTAATTTAATGATTATGATGTTATGTTTGGTCAATGATAAGTTAAGAGTTAAATTGTTTATAAATGAATGGGTTATAAAATAATCATTTTATGAGTGAAATTTTATTTTATTTTTTTCATTTTCATATGAAAATAATAATTTATTTTAAACTGTTAAATTACAATAATAAGGTGAGTCATTTAGTTTGAAATATAACCCATTCTTTCAAATTTGATACCTGATTGTATCCCTTCCAGTTAGGCTAAAGTGAATGCTGCTATGCAGTGGTGAATCCTTATGAGATGATAAAGCCTTAGATATCTGTACTGTGATAAAATGATTAGGTCATAACTAGAGCTGATACTTAATATATCCATAAATGGAGTTGGCATTCCTTAATCTTATGGCCCAAACTGGCAATCAGAATAGAGGAATTGTAGGCCACACTTACTTATATCGTTAGCTCTTTCGACCTGGACTAAGTGCCCTGACCAAGCATACCTCCCCGGCCCACCACCCTCTAGGGCCCAACTGGTTATCAAATTGATTGTGATTTTATTCTCAAACACAGTTAATAGCACAAGCATAAACAACTGGGGATGATTGTTCCACACTCCCGGCTAACGCTATAGATAGATTGGATGGAGAAGCAATAGAAACTGGATTTAGAGCCGCATGGGGCAATGGCAGGACTGGAGACAGTGGGGAAAGCTGGCCATTCCCAGCTTGCAGGCTTGGTCACGTTGCTTATGCTATTTCGATTTGCACCATCGTCTAGAATTAGTATTTATCTCGTCTCAGCTTCATCTGTTATCAAATGCTCTGCATTTTCAAGGAAAAGCAACTCGAGTATTATATCTGTAGGAGCTTTGTATTTAGATATTCTTGAAGCCATTGGGCATTGTCATGGATACTATGTTTTGCAGTGCAAAGGAAAAGGGTGAATTAATCTGGGCATTGCCATGGATACTATGTTTTTGCAGGGAGAATTAATCTGGTAATTCAAGTGTTATACTTATTACAACGTAGTAAGT
>ML778025.1:898026-930330 GCA_009831015.1 Picea engelmannii
AATGGGGAACTTGAAGAAGAAGTCTACATTGAACAACCAGAAGGATTTCAGTTGTCAGAGAACACAGACTATGTGTGTAAATTAAATAAGGCCTTGTATGGTCTAAAACAGGCTCCTAGAGCATGGTACTCCAGACTGGATAATTATCTGCAGCAGGCAGGGTTCAGAAAAGGAAGTGCAGACAACAACCTCTACATCAAGGTAAGTCAAGGTAATATTTTATTAATTGAAGTTTATGTTGATGATATTATTTTTGGTAGTGATGATGACAGGTTAAGACAGAAATTTGCAAAAGACATGAAGAATGAATTTGAAATGTCATTACTTGGAGAACTATCCTTCTTTCAGGGACTTCAGATACGTCAAAGAAACCAAGAATTTTTATTTCTCAAACCAAGTATATCAGAGAAATGCTAAAGAGGTTTGGAATGGAAGATTGCAAACTAGTTATCACTCTCATGCAAACCAATTGTAAGTTGAGCAAAGATGATGATTCAAAGTCTACAGATCATAGGAAATATAGGTCAATGATTGGCAGCCTACTATATGTGAAAATATCCAGACCAAATGTAATGTAGGCAGTTGGACAGGTGGCACAATTTCAAGAAGCACCAAAGGAATCACATGTATTAGCAGTAAAGAGGATCTTCAGATATCTCAAAGGAAAAGAAGAGTTTGGATTATGGTATCCAAAAGGAAAATATCTATCACTTATTGCCTACACAAATGCAGATTGGGCAGGTTCTATTGATGACCGACGAAGCACCAGTGGAGCAATGTTCTACTTAGTTGAGTGTTTGGTATCATGGCTAAGCAAGAAACAATCATCGGTATCTCTATCTATAGCTGAGACAGAGTATATTGCAGCAGCAACATGTTGTACATAGGTTCTTTGGATGAAACAAACTTTGACAGATATACGGGTTGAGTATGATGAGCCCATTCCAATATATTGTGATAATAGAAGTTCCATCAATATCTCAAAAAACCCAGTAATGCACTCCAAGACAAAGCATATTCCAATCAAGTATCACTTTCTATGGGATTAGGTTGTAGAAACAAACATTAGAGTTGAGTATGTGGGCACAAAAGAACAAGTGGCAGACATCTTTACAAAACCACTTCCATGGGAAGCCTTTGAATATATTTGCCAAAGACTTGGAGTTATTTCTACTCCAAAAATGAATGATTTTTGAATGCTTATCTTATATGTCTTAGATGTACACGTGGAAACACCATAAGAGGACAGTCTGTCAGGGGGAGAAGCCCCAGATGGAAAGATATATTTGCCATTGATGACAAAGGGGGAGATATTTATCAGATGCAAAGGACAAAGGCATGGTTCCAGGGGGAGCATGAGTGATATGATTTCAGTATTGCATCAGAGAGTTGTCATCAATGCCAAAGGGGGATATTGTTGATAAAGGTTGGATTTCATTGATGTCAACCCTTGAAGAAAACCCCGTAGCACAAAGGTTTGGGTAATGGACCCAATATTGTTTGATGTAAATATGACTCATTATTGTTTTGTCATGATTGATAAGAAGTAAATGTGTATGAACTCCAAAGTGGTCCCCTTATGTTGAAATCCCTCACGGGAAGACACTTTGTGGAGTAAGAGAACCCATGCTTTTCTCCTCTGCATCTGATAAATCTTGGTGTGGTTGTCATGTCATTTCTAGTGGTATGTGGAACGTCACATAATTCCTCACGAAATTGTGGAATAATGAGATGAAGGAAAGTGAATTTGTCAGGGAAAATATTCTAGATGGATAGTGTTTGTCATGTCATTTCCAGTGGTATGTGGAACGCCACATAATTCCTCACGGTTAGAGAGTTATGGCCATGAGAAGTTGGAGACCCCAGGTTTGGGTAATGGACCCAAGTTTGTTTGATGGCCAACAGTATGAGTTATGATATATTTTAAGATAATACTATTCTATATGGATAGTACATGTCATGTCATTTGTGGTGGTATGTAGAACGTCACATAACTCCTCACAGTTTGAGAGTTATGGCCTTACAAAGTTGGAGGACCCTCATATGTCATCTAAAAGCCCCAAAAGGTCAAAGTAGTCGAAGTGGTTTAAGAGATTTTAAAAGGTAAATAATAAAGTGAAATGATGAGTGTATTATAATTCAAATTGAATACAAAATAAATTATTTCAATAATAAATTTAATGGAGAAATTAGAAGTGGACCCAACCCTAAAATAAGGAAAGTGGGTCAAGTGACCTAGAAGATGTTTTTAAGGAAGGTACTTGGAGAGTATAAATAAGAGGCAAATATCTCTCATTTGAATCACACTTGAGAATATTGAATATATATATGTGTCTAAGGTAACCAAGTATATCTAAGCCAAAATTCTGAGGAAAGTGAAGAAATGAAGGCCAAAATGCAAAGAAGGATAAATTATTTTGATGGTGCTTTCTAAGGTATGTTATTTACAGGTCATCTCACCATTTTCGCTATAACTTTTTTTCTATAATTATTCATATCATGAAATTGCTATTAAAGTGAGAAAAAATATCCAAGTATCTGTGGTAAACAATTCATCTTGTGGGTCATTGTATTTTTGGAGTTACACTCCGTGAAAAATAGGGTTTGTGGCCAATCCTGAAACTAGTCAAAATTAGGTGTTTCGGGTAATAACATCATATATTCTTCATAACAGATCCAAATTAAGTGAGACAAAAAAATTTGGTTAGGGTACAGTCTTTAGTAGGCTTTTTAACATGTTCAGATCAATTCATCAAACATTTTTTTTGGGGCACTCTCTATCAGGGCACTCTCTAGAATAAGCCAGAATTCAGCAAGGTATGTCATTTTTGCTATAACTCCTTTTTTGAGAAGTTCCAAGTAGTGACACTTGGAGGAATTGCATAAAACACATTGAATAACATTGTGTATCATTTTTAGATCTTTATACATTACAGGTTCAAAGTTATGATTACTTCAAGTTAGGGTTGTTGACTAATCCAAAACTAGGCATGTGAGACTAAGAAAAGTTTGATGAAAATGCTAGTCTCTTGTTTTTAAAGTCAAGGAAGGTTTGAAAGAATGTGATCATATACACTAGGTCTATTAAAGAGCTAAAAAACAAATTTGGATGATGAAATTGATGAGAGCTTTTGGTTGTGGTAAATGTTGAGTACATGGTTGAGACAAGTAGTTGATGAGTTGACGCACATACATGAGGTGTATAGTTGATGATGTTGGTACATATTTATGAGTCATAGTTGATGAGTAGTTGACACATAATTGGTACATACTTGGTACATGGTTGGATGCACTTGTTTATGGTACAGGTTGATTAGAGGTTGGTGCATGGTTGATGCACTTGTTTATGGTATTGGTTGATTACAGGTTGAGGTATAGGTTGATGCATGGTTGATGCATAGTTTAGATTTATTGGTACAAGTTTACAATGGTAAATGTCACAGTGATAGTGTGACAGTGATTCCATCATTCTACTTCTACTTCAGGGTGGCAGGACGGGGCAAGGACAGGTGGTTATAGACACCTTTCGGTTGTAGCCGGAGAACATTGGGGGTTCTAGCCTCCTTCTGTTTGTAGCCAAAGAATTGGGGAGTTGGAGCTTACCTCAAGTTGTAGCCTGAGAAACTAGGGGGTTGTAGCCTCCTTCCAGTTGCAACTAGAAAACAAAGGAAGTTGGTGCTTCCAATGAATGCAATTCTTCAAGACATATAAGAAAAAGAATCCCGTGGTTTTCTCCCGATTTGGGTTTCCACATAAAACACTGGTGTATTGTGCATGTGTATGATTGCTTATTTCTTACTTCTCATTATTGGATAATAATTCTACATTAATATAACATTTGAAGAAAAATGATTATAATTACGCTATTACTGATTCACCCCCCCCTCTCAGTAATCCAACAATAAAGTTAAATGTTCTCAGGGCCTGCAATGACATTGGTCAATTGTTAAGACCAACATGAATGATTCAATTATTAGATCTTGGGAATAATGCATACTTACGGATGATAACCTTGATGAAGACTAGTTTCATGGACCTAAAGTAACTATAGGGTACCTATGTAGGAGATATTTTTTTTAATTAATGTAATTATTTAGTGTCGTTAAGTAGTTTTAGGGATTCTAGACTCTAGTGGCTACTGATGGGTTCTTGGGTGTAGGATACCATGGGACCTAAAATAAAACCCTAATACTAACTAATTTTTTATCATATTTATGAGAGGTGACTAACCCCTAGGGGTTGGACTTATTGAGGAGAATATTGGATAATTGTCCTAGCTTCCTTTGCTTATTATTACATTAGGTTGTACACTCAAAATTATGTAACTCGGTTTATGTCCATAGTTTAGTATTGGTAGGTAGATTAGGAAGAAACTACCATAGAATACAAGTCAAAGGTACCCTTCCCTATTCCTAGTTATGTGTGGGAGTACCACTTCCATAGGCAAGGAGCAAGCATAATTTTAAGGATGGAAAGGTATCTCAAAATGTAGAAACCTTGGAGAATATTACTACTCTTTAATATACAATATGTAAAATGTTTGGCGATATTTTTGTAAAACTGTTCAGATTTCTAAGGATTTTATATAGTTTATATAAAGTTTGGGCTATTTTTAAGGTAAAATAATTGTATTCTATACAATTTGGGTGAATCTCTTTTAGAAAAAATGGAAATTGGTGAATCATTTTTTTCGAAAAAGCAAGGAAAAATATCCCATAGGATATATATAGCCCCCAAAATTGTCCTTGGCGTGAATTGATGATTGTTGTTGACGTCGAACACAAAGGAAACCACTTAGTCAACGTCCAATGATTGTTTTTCATATGTTCAACGCAAGGTTACCTATCAATGATGAAAATAGGCCCCAAGGTGCAACTCTAGGTCAGACTCTCAGAGCAATGTGTCGAAGTTGATAAGAGAAAACCCACGAGCAAGAAGTCAACAGGGACCTTATATACTAGCACGAGTGAGAAAAAAATATACTCGTGATGATGAGACATACTTGATTGACACAGGAAGGCCGACTTGAAAGGTCAAGGAATTGCTACAGAATGGCTGAGTCAGGCTAAAACTTCCCTTGAACAAAAGCACGAGACATTATGTTACTTAGGCAGAATGGATTATAAACAGTGATACATTTGTGATACACGAGTGTTACACCTCAATATTGCTCAATTTGATAAGTGTCACATGTTCCTCTCAACTGACGTAAGTGTCGCATGTTCCTCGCAACTGTCGCAACTGTCGCATGTTGTTCATAAGTGTCGCAAACATCAAACAAAGCATATTTCCATGATGACAACACCAAGGAGACACTTAGCATACCTCAGACATTTGAATTGGAGGAAGGAGAATGATCTACTTAAGTCAAGAATCTTTTGCCATCTGAAAGGAGCTCTTGAAATAGGGTTTTGAGGGAGAGCACTCCCCTATGGCATCCTTAGGAGCACTGGTGCTCCCCCACAAGCTACTGGGGAGTGTTATAACAAAAAACCACTTCTCTGCAGGAGTGCTACCCATCCTTGGAGCGCTAGCGATCCCCTTGAGCCTTCTAGGGAGCGTTATAACACCCTGATGCCCCTTTTGAGGGAGCATTGTCTAATCTGGGCAGTGGTTGGCCCATTGAGGAGAATAAGGGGAGGATCTTTCAAGTTTGGAAGGCAGTTGCATTCGAATTCTTGGTTCAATCAGAAGATCCCTGATCCAAGGAGAGAATTCCTCAACCTACCCTAAAGATACCTCAAGAGGTTAAGCCTCTCTTAACCTATATAAGCAGGCTCTATGATGGTGAAAAGGGGGAAGAATTGCTAGCATGAAACCTATGATCTCATAGGAAACACATAGTGAACTGAAGGAGAGTGACCAGTGAAGCTGCTATCATCCAGGTCGTGGATCTTTCGAGTAAGGGTTAGACAAAGAGGACTTGACGGAGCTGTCGCATTCGCATCTACAATTGTAAGTATTGTTGTCGTTGTTCTCATTAATATGACACGCTTGGCCTGTTTCTTTCTAGTTTGTTTATGATCTTACATGAACTTATCGTTGATAGATAGATCTGTTTTCAAGCTAATATCAATAGAGTACGAAGTGGTCGTACTTTGTTTGTCTACAGGGCTCATCGAGGAGCGAAAGATTGGAGCTCAACTTGGAGCGTGCAGGGACAAACATCGATAAAGAGGTACTTATGTTCTCCTTCCTCCTCATGCATTAGTTTGTATAGATTTGAAAGGAAGTCAGTGTCCATGTTAAGCACTTTCTGTCTTAGAGTTTAGGGTCTAGCTCTTTGAGGATACAACAACGAGGCATCCAAAAAAGATCCATATGGTTGGAAGAATAACCAACCAGAGGAGATTATGCTCAATAAAGAGAGAAGTGTCCTAAAGCCATACTAAACACAAAATATTGAGACACTGACTCAAAAATTGTTCTTTCCTCAAGGGAGATAAGACTATTGCCAACAAAAGAGATAAACGCTTTCCCCTTTATTTTTAGTTTTTTTTTTTCATATTACTAAATCCGGAAAAGGAATAAAAGACTATTGTAGTGGAGGAAACAATTGTCGTGGGAAAGAAAACTAGTTCCAAAGTGCAAGGAACATACCTATGCTCAATGCAAGAAAGCATGTGCAGGATAAGGACACTCAGGGGATGTTTCCTCCCAGGTTAAGGTGTCGAGTCGCAAAGGCATAAAATGCAAGGATAGAAACTGGTAGGAATACATAAGAAAATATTTCAACAATAGCAAGTTGAAGCCAACATTTGGCCTATAAGCACGAGGAATTAATATGCAATGAAATTACAACTCAACAAAAGTTTGGCAGCCCTGCTGGTGAAATAGCCAGAAATAGATTGAGAGGAAGTCATGAGGCCACCATGCAAGGACATGGTAAGACTAAAGAGGGATTCCTAGCCTATGGAAAATATTGTATCATAGGTGTCAAAATTGCAAGTGAGGTACAAACTAGGACACCCATGGAGAGGTAATATCTATGTAATGACACCTTTAAAGAAGCTTGAAGGTATGATGTCGAAAATGAATGGGGTGGATACTATGTTAGATATGTGAATGATAGAGAGAAACGGATTGTGTAGGAGGAAATGACCCTACCCTACATGTCAATAAGAAACAAAATACCTACTGAAGAATATAATAAAGGTTTTGATATAAGTATCAACATATGGTAGTGATCCGGATTTATGAGCGGAATGAAATGAATAACATACTAAAAAAATTAACACAGAGATACAAAGAACAACAACAAATATCCAATGAAAAATAAATTCTATTGAATAAATAAAATAGGTTGAAACTGTAAAACTGTAGAACTAAAAACAACTTTCTCTAATGGTGGTAGTTATCTCTGAGAAGAGATGTGGTTTCTAAATGCATTTGTCTAAGTAGAATGATTACAATGAGGCTCCATAGGATTTTTTAACATTACTCATGAATGCCAAAACACTAGACATCCAAAAACCTAACCCTAGGAGATGAAACACCAAAAGTTATGTGGACCTCGATGGGTAAGTTGGTACCTCAACTTTATGGGGTCGTAACGTTTGCATAAGACCTTCGTTTTAGGCATGTAATAGCTCATTGGAAAGGTCTTTTCAAGAAATACACATTATGCCATCAAAATTTGACTCCATCTACAATTTGACTATGGCAAGCCAAAAAAGAACTGTTTAGGGCCCCAAAATATCCCTTGAAGTACATAAAGATGTATTGACATGAAAAATTCCAAACTAAGCCAGTTGGATTAGGTGGGAGGCCACCAATATCCACCTAGAAGTTGTGTAGGGATTCAGGCAGCCACAAAAGTGTAGAACCCACAATTACAAAGAATTACATAAGAACTCTTTGAACTAAAAACTGTCAAGAGGAGTCAGTTGGAACAAGTGGGTGGCTACCAATATCCATCTGGATCAGTCCTCCCCCCTTAGGAAGAAATGGTCTCCATTGTGTTTATTTCTCCCATTAGGTGAGGAAATTTCTGTTGAATTTGGCTCCGGGTGAGCCACTTACCTTGGTGCAGGACCTGCCTTGCCTTGAGAACCTGATAAAGTTGGATCCTCTGCTGGCGAGTGCCCTTGACCTATGTGTCCACTATATGATCAGTGGATGTCTGTTCCATACAATCAGGGTTGAGATCTATTGGGTCCAACTGTTTTGTGATCACTAAGATGTCCAATAATGGTGGAAAATATGATCGGAGAAGGTCCACATTGAACACTAGGTGCAAGCCAAGGAAGTGGGAAGTCTTGAGCTCAAAAGAATTGTAACCCACTGACTTGGTGATAGTGCAAGGCCCATAGCAAAGTGGATAGAGCTTCCAATGGGGCCATGTAAGGCATTCTTTCTAAAAATGTAACCAGACCTTATCTCCCACCTGAAGCTTGTGCAGTACTTAGTGTTGATCATGGTGCTACTTGTACTTAGCATTGGCTTTCTGCAAATTCTCATGGACCTATTGGCGGATGTGATGAATCCGCTCAATGAATCTAGTGGCTTTTTCGGCCTTGGACTAAACATGGGAAGAATTTTTGTGTGTGGTTGCAAGAGGTAGTGTAACATCAATGGGACCCAAGGGTTGGAATCCCATCCCCACATGAAAGGGGCTATGGCAAGTGGAGTTATGGAGAACCTTGTTGTAGTTGTTCTGAACATAGGGAAGACTCTCATTGCATGTATGTAGATTCTTAGAGTTATACATGTGTGGGATGTGCACAATCATTTGATTGACGACCTTTGTTTGGCCATTGGTTTGAGGGTGGAAGGAAGTGGATTTAGTGAGCTTGGTGTCCAACAATGACTAGAGATTCGAAAAAAATGTGTTGAGGAAATTATTGTCTTGATCGGAGATGATGGTCTGTGGTATCCCAAAATGGACCCACACTCGTTCGAAGAAGAGCTTGATAGTATTTTTCATTGTGATTCTCTTCTTGCAGACTATGAGAATGGTCATCTTTGAAAATCGATCAACCACCACAAATACACAATCATTTCCTTTCTTGGTGGACAAAAGGCTGGACATGTAATCCATCGAGATGGATTCCCAAGGCCTCTTGAGAGTAGGAAGAGTGGTGTATAATCCTTTTTTCTTGATGGATATCTTGGAAATGGCACAAGCCGTGCAAGATCTGATATACTTGTTGATGTCCTGTCGAAGTTTTGGCCAATAAAAATATTTTTGTAAAACGACCACAATTTTATCCACGCCAAAATCTCCTACCATTTGACACTAGTCAGACTCCAAAATATACTTTTGACACTCTCTTGCAGGAACAAAAAGATGGCCCAGATGGCATAACATTCCATCCTGAATGTGAAAATCAGTGACATTTGTGCATGTACCCAAGAGAGGATAGGTGGTGGTGAAGTCAGGATCTTGCTAATAAATTTGGGGCCACTCAGATGCCTCATTCCCACAGGAATGGATCACAGTGGTGAGTGAAGCCATGGGAGGTCAACTGAGGTATTCAAAGACACAATTTGTACTCCTTGTATTATACTTGATTTTGAAATGGAATTGTTGCAGGTATGTGGACCACTTTTGATGGCAGTCATTTTGCAACTTCCCTTGTGTTTGTATGAACTGCAGAGGCTTGTGATCAGTGTGGATGATTTTCTCCTTTCCTAGAATGTAATGCTTCCATTGACGACAAACTTGTACAATGGAATACATTTCATTTTCATAGTTGGGGTATTTATGGATGGTATTTGAGATTTTCTCACTATGGTATGCTATTGGATGACCGTTTTGAGTGAGAACTGTGCCTACAAAATAGTTGGATGCATCACTCTCAATCTTGAATAGTTGTTGAAAATCAGGTAAGGAGAGTACTGGAGTTGAGCATAAGTGATGCTTCAGATAATCAAATTATCATTGGTGTGCCTTCCCCCATGCAAAATTTTCCATGACACCACCCTTGGTCACTTGGTTGAGGGCCCATGCAATATGGGAGAATCCCAACACGAACCGTCGATAGAAGTTGGTAAATCCCAAGAAGCTCTGAAACTCGACTACTCTTTTCAGGGTTGGCCAATCACAGATGAATTGGATCGTAGATGGATCCACATGTACCCCATTCTCATCAACAATGTAGCCCAAGTATTGGACCTTGTTCATGCCAAAGGAGCATTTTTCCAAGTTGGCATATAGCTTATGCTACCACATAGTGCTCAAAACCTATTGAATATGTTGCATGTGCTCATCCCAAGTTATGTTGAAGATGAGGATGTCATCCAGATATACCACCAAAAAAGAGTTGGTGAAGGGTCTCAATACATCATCCACTAATATCATGAAGGTGGTTGGTGCATTTTTTAATCCAAAGGGCATGACTAGCCATTTGAAGAGACCTTCCTTAGATTTGAAAGTTGTCTTCCATACATCAGTCAGTTCGATGGGAACCTGGTGGTAGCCAGAATTTAGGTCATTCTTGTTGAATAAATTTTCCCCCTTGAGTTGGTCAATATGATCATCAATTTGGATAATTGGGTATAGTTCCTGACTGTGATTTTTTTTAATGCTCTGTAATCAATGCAGAGTCGCTAGGCTCCACAAGGGGAGGAGTTGGGCCTGATTATCCCCTTTTGAATCATATTTTGGATCTCACGCTTGATTTCATCATTTTCCATCAACAAGAAACAATAGACTGGTCCAATAAGCATAGGTACATTAGGGGTTAGATCAATTGGATGCTTGACTTGGCAATGCATCGATAGCCCGATGGGTGAGGAGAAGATGTCTATGTAATTTTCCATGATCTCATCCACCTGCTTTTGCTACAAAGACTGTTGGCATGTTTACAGGTAGGTGTGCTTGTCATTGATGGCAATATCATAGTATGCAGTGATGGAAAAACAGGGACAACGTAAGCTCATAAGAGATAGTGCAGAGGTGCACGCAGAGTGCAAGAGTGTGCTTGTTCATTTGATGGCAAATAGGCAGGCAAGGAAGATCAACAACACAGGGATAATGGCATGGAAAGATCAGAAGCATAAACTCCATTTCGGAGTTTCGGATACCGGGCATTGGAGGAGTCAAGGAAGCAACTCATGACAAGAATATCGAAACGGTGAAATGTGAAATGTCGGAATACGTTGATCCAACTCCATTTCTTAGTTTCAGATACCGGGAGATTGAGAAGTCAAGAGTCGAGACTCTTCAACACAACAGTCCCAGAGTTGCAAAATCCAGAACCCCGAAATCCCGAAAGCGCACATAAACTGGAGTTTCGGATACCAAGAGATTGAGAAGTCAAGATTCGAGACTCTTCAACACATGAGTCTCGAAGTTGCCAAATGCGAAACGCTGAAATCCTGAAATAGGCACACCAACAAAGAGTTTCGCAGACTGGGAAATAACTCCATTTCAGAGTCCCGTATACCGGGAATTGAAGTGTCGAAACACTTCACCACAGGAGTGCTGAAATAATGAATCACCGAAATGTGAAATGACAAAATACCAGATCGTTGATCTGACTCCATTTCGGAGTTCTGGATACTGGGAGTTGAAGTGTCGAAACACTTCACCACAGGAGTGTCGAAATGCCGAAATGTCGAAATGAAAACTTGCAAAATGGAGTTTTGAATAAGCCTCGGTCACCGCAGGTGGTTACATCGTCGAAGAGCTGTAGAGAAGAGATCGAAGAGATAAGCTCCTTTTTCGAAGTTTCGGGGATCGGGAGTTGGAAGAGTCAAAGTGACTCGCAACAAATTTGCAAAACGCAAAATTGTGAAATGCAGTTTCGAATAAGGCTGTGGTCACAGCCAGTGGTCACATATGCAGAAGATGGAGGAAGGATCTAGTGCAACCAAGCTCTGTTTTGGGGATCGTGACTTGGAGATTCGAGATGCCTCGCAACAGGAGTTCGTGACATGCGAAATCGTGAAATAGCGAAATTCAAAATTCCGAAATGATCGACGTTAGTCCAACTAAGCCCTTTTTTTTTTCGAAGTTTTGGGGATCGCGACATGGAGTGTCAAGATAACTCTTTACCACAGGAAAGAGGAAATGTCGAATGCCGAAATGTTGAAATGTCGATGTAGCCAATGGTCACCGCCGGTGGTCACGTAAATGGAAGGAGCTAGCATAGCTAGGCTCCATTTCAAGGTTCGCACTGTAACTGCTAGAAACCACTGATGGTCTCTGCCAAAGGACTCGAAGAGAATTCTATGTAATTTCCAGAGGAGATGAAGAGTCTAAAGGAATTTTTTGGTGGAATGAAGACTGGTCATAGAGGTGATTGCCAAATGGAAGAGCGTTGAAGCCTGTAACTGCAACAGAGAGGTTGAGCTCGACTATAACAGAGAAGACGAAGAGTCTTGACTACTAGAGAGATGATGGAATCTCGACATAACATCCAGTGATGATGGATGCATGGGTGGAACAGCCAGAGAAGCTGAAGAATTGCAATCATGATCAGGAAGAGCACTTGAATTGGGGACAACATGCAGAAACATTGTGGAGAGAGCATGAAGAATATGCACAGAGACTATAAGAATGAAGAAAAAGAAAATATTGAAGTTGTTGTTATCGAGAGTGATTCAGGCATGTAGAAGGAGGAGTGTGCAGCAGCTGAAATACTGAGAAGAGGAATGGTGCATTGAATGGAGATGGCGCATAGAGCATAAAAGGCAGAAGCACAGAAAGTGCAAGGATGTGTGTAGAAAGATAGTGAGACAGTGAAGGAAGGTTGAGGTGCTCTTGTAGAGAAAAATAGAAGATTAGAAAGGGCAAGAAGATGCAGACAGAGAGACACTAATACAGGAGATTAGAGCAGCATAGTAGAGCAGTGAGTAGTCTGGTAAGACAATGATAAATATTGTATCACTGTGATAAATTTATATATAGAAAATATTTATATTTCAGGGTGGAAGGGAGTTGCTAGGGAGGACTTTTTTCCTCACAGGTTCAAGTGGGTGCTTGAACACAGGGATTTGTAGCTTCCATCCGGTTGCAGCTAGAGAAACCAGGGTGGTGCAAGGGAGAACTATTGTTCTCTATTATACATGTTGGTGCTTGTGTGACTGGAAGTTGGTGCTTCCATCTAGTTGGTGTTGGAATAGTTAGGGAGTTGGTGATTCCTTCTAGTGGGTGCTAGAGAAACCAGGGAGTTGATGCTTCCTTCTAGTAAGTGCTAGAGAAAGAGAGAGTTGGTGCTCTCAGCAAGTTGCATCTTGCAAAACAGAGGTTGTAGCCTCATTATGAGTTGGTGCTCATAAGTATGATAATGTACAGAATGTAAAGTATACTTATCATATAAAGAAGAAGAGGTTTTTACCCTTAATGGGTTTCCTCAGGAAATATCTGTCTCTGTGTATCTCATAAGTTTGAATGATGATGAATGTTCTATTGCTTGCTTCCTTTCATTACTGTGATTGTCTTTAAGTGCTCTACAAAGAGTTTAAAATAAGCATAATTGTTTAAGCATGGTAACAATTGATTCACCCCCCCCCCTCTTAGTTGTCCAACAATTGGTATCAGAGTCAGCCCCTTGTATCTAAGGGTAGATCCTAGAGCTTAAACATGTTAAGCCATGAAGGAAATTCAACCAACAAGGCACCTCTATTCAATGGAACCAATTTTTCATTCTGGAAAGTTAGAATGAGAACTTACATAATGGCTTTAGGTGCAGATGTATGGGATGTGGTAGATATTGGTTATGTAAAGCTAGTTGTACTAGCTAATAAGGATGACAAGCTAGAGTTTAGCTTCAACGCTAAAGATATGAATGCTATCTTAAGTGGGATTGCAGAAGAAGAATTCCTAAACGTTATGCACCTAGGAACTACCAAAGAAATGTGGGATAAACTCATTAACAATTATGAAGGTAAAGAGAAGGTAAAGGATGCCAAGTTTGAAATCTATAGAGTCCATTTTGAACAGTTGAAGATGAAAGAAGATGAAAATGTTGGAAAATACTTTCTGAGAGTTGAAGATTTGGTAAATGCAATGAAATCACTTGGTGAAAAAATTGAGGAACCTTCTTTAGTTCAGAAAATTTTGAGATCTCTACCAGATAGGTTCAACCTGAAGGTCTCTGCTATAGAAGAAGTAGTGAAAACTAGGAAAGAGTTGGAGAAGTTTCAAGCCTTGTATCATCAGAATCTGTCAAGTATCAAAGCCTCAGAAGGATTAGCCATCATTCTGAATCAGCAAAGGAATCCAAAGTTGAAAACTGGTTTCGGTTATGAACAGGGATCAAGCAGTGGTTAGCCAAGAAATAAAGAATCCATCAAGTTTTTCAAATGTACAACCAATGACAACAACAAACCTGCAAAAACAAAGGAAGACAATCAGCTGCCCAGAAGGAGCAAAGAAAAAGGTGTCAGGACTGAATCTGTAGAACAAATAAATAATGCACTCCCTGCTCAAGGAAATCATCAGCATGGAAGAAATCAACCTGTTCAAAGAAGACAACCATTTTCCAGGTACCAAGGATTTTTCTATGGATATTGTTTTTTCTACTCTAATTTTGGTCACAAAGCTATAAACTGTTCTTTAAAATTTAGATATGAGCAAGTAAGACATTCAAGGTATAGATATCTTCCACAACAAAGAATGAGACAGCCAAGTAACAAACCACAAAAGACTGCAAATCACTTGATGGATGGGAAAAGGACACAGATTAAGCATAACAATCGTTATGATCCTTTATTCAACGAACCATAATGTTGCTTCTGTCATAACTATGGACATAAATCTGTTGACTGTCGCTTAAGGAACTATGAACCAGATTTGAATTCCCCTGCTGAAAATGTCAAGGTTTGGAAGAAGACAGAAAGTGACAAGTGTGAATTAGTGTTATCATCTCAAAGACAAACGAAACCTTGGTATATAGACAGTGGATGCTCCAAACATATGACAGGATACAAAGGTAAGTTTCTATCTCTAAGTGAAAGCAAATCAGGAAATGTAACCTTTGGAAATGATGCTCCAGGTAAAATAAAGGGTAAAGGGATGGTGATTTTAAGTAATGGAAAAGGAAAATCCCAAGATGTTCTGCTTGTAGATGGGCTGAAACATAATTTGCTCAGTGTAAGTCAAATGTGTGACAGAGGATGCGAAGTGGTGTTCACGTCGAAGGATTGCAAGATAAAGTCTACAAACTCGGGACAAGTGGTGTCCAAAGGCATAAGGACAGAAAATAATGTATATGTGATGAAAGAAGAAAAATAAGAATGCCACTTAAGCAAGTATGGTGAAAGCTAGTTATGGCATAGGAGACTTGGACATATGAACTTTGACCACTTAATCAAGCTCAAAAATCTTGAGGCAGTAAAATATATTCCGAGAATATCATTGCCCCAACATTCTATGTGTAAACCCTTCCAAGTAGGAAAACTAACCAATACACAGTTTAAGTCCAAGAGATTTACTTCAACAAAGAAACCACTCCAGCTATTTCATATCGATTTATGTGGACCATCAAGACAGGAAGGTATAGGGAAAGAAAGCTACTTCATGTTGATTATTGATGATTACTCTAGAATTACTTGGGTTGCCTTTCTCAAGGAAAAAGCTGAAGCATTTGAGAAGTTTAAAAAATTTAAGGCTTTAACTGAGAATCAAACAGGCAAGAGGTTAAAGGCAATAGGATTAGACAGAGGAGGAGAATTTATGTCAAGTGATTTCAAGGAATTATGTGATAAGCATGGGATCAAGAGAGAATACACAATCCCAAGAACTCCACAACAAAATAGATTAGTTGAGAGGCAAAACAGAACAGTGCAACAAATGGCTAGGTCAATGATGAATGAGAAGAACATTGGTCAAACCTACTAGGTAGAAGCAATACACACAGCAGTCCATGTTCTTAACAAATCCCACCTCAGACCACAATGTGACAAGACACCTTATGAACTGTGGTATGGGAGACCTGCTTCAATCAAACACTTCAAAGTCTTTGGGAATAAATGTTACATAAAGCATAATGATGAGAACCTTGGAAAATACGATGACAGAGCTGATGAAGGTATCTTCTTAGGGTATGCTACAAACAGTAAAGGCTATAGATGCTATAATAAGAGGTTGCATAAAATGGTTGACTGTATTGATGTAAAAGTTGATGAAGGAATCCCAGCAAGAGAGGTGTACAAAAATGAGTCTTCTACAGAGGACACAACTGGAGCTGAAGATGAACAGGTCCAAAAATCAGAAAGTAAAGACTCTGAATCAGATGAAGACACAAATACTCATATAGACTCAAATCAACAAAAAACTTCAAACTCCTCCTCCAGAATCACTCAAAAGAATCATCCTACAAGTCAGATAATTGGTGAAAAAGACAAAGGTGTACAAACTAGGAGAAATATAATCAAAAACACCGAACAATCACATATAGCTTTCATATCCATGCTAGAACCCAAGAATTTTAATGAAGCTAGAAAATATGACCTTTGGGCTAAAGCAATGAATGATGAACTTGATCAGATTGAGAAAAAAAATACGTGGGAGAGATGGTTCATAGACCTGAAGGTAAAAATATCATTGGTTCCAAATGGATCTTTAAGAATAAATTGAATGAGAAGGGACAAGTTGTCAGGAATAAAGAAAGATTGGTCTGTAAAGGCTATGCTCAAATAGAAGGACTGGATTTTGATGAAACATTTGCAACTGTAGCAAGATTAGAAGCTATCAGAATATTTCTTGCCTATGCTTGTCATAAAAGTTTTAAAGTCTATCAAATGGATGTCAAGTCATCCTTTCTAAATGGAGATTTAAATGAAGAAGTCTATATGGAACAACCAGAGGCTTTCGAACTGTCTGATAACCCTGACTTAGTATGCAAGATGAAGAAATCTTTATATGGGTTCAAACAAGCCCCTCGTGCTTGGTATCAAAGACTGGATACGTATCTCAAAGACAAAGGGTTCAAGAGAGGAACAGTTGACAACAGTCTATGTATCAAAATAGAGAATAATGATTTGCTCATCGTGTTGGTCTATGTAGATGACATCATATTTGGATGTAATAAGGATTCATTGGTACAATGGTTTTCTTCTGCCATGGAGTCTGAGTTTGAAATTTCTATGATAGGTGAACTGCCATTTTTTCTTGGTCTACAAATTACTCAGAAGTCTAAAGGGATGTTCATTTCTCAATAAAAATATCTAAGAGAAATGTTGAAAAGGTTTCAAATGGAAGTTTCTAAACCTGTGGGCACACCTATGGTTACTGGATGAAAATTAAGCAAGGATGATGACTCACCTTTTGTTGATCAATGTTCATATAGGTCAATGATAGGTAGTCTGTTGTACATCACAACATCTCACCTGGACATAATGCATGTTGTTCAAATGGTAGGAAGATATCAGTCTGCACCTAAACAAAGTCATTTGCTAGATGTTAAAATAATATTCAGATATTTGAAAGGAACAATGAATTATGGTCTGTGGTATCCCAGAAATAAGAATTTTCAGTTAACTACTTATTCAGATGCAAATTTGGCAAACTGTGTTGATGAGAGAAAAAGCACCAGTGGAGGAGCATTCTTCCTGGGTGACTCATTAGTATCATGGCTTAGTAAAAAGAAAGTTTCCATTTCTTTATCAACTACAGAGGTAGAGTACATTGTTACTACTACCTTTTTCACTCAGGTATTATGGATGATACAGACACTTGCAAACTTGGAGGTAAAATACGTTGCACCGATCCCAATTCATTGTGATAAAACTAGTGCCATCAGTGTGTCCAAGAATCCTGTATTTCACTCCAAGACCAAGCATATTCCCATAAAATACCATTTTCTGAGAGAGCAGTTCACCAACCAGTTTGTTCAGGTCCATTACATTCCAACCACAGAACAAATTGAAAAATATTTACTAAACCCCTAGCCAAGACACCATTTGAATATCTCTGACAAAAGATGGGTGTCATCCTGTCTCACACCTAAGAGAGTCCATCCTATTAGGGGGAGTTTTTTATTGGTTGAATATCTGATACCTCCTCAAAATACTGCAACAGATCAGGGGGAGCATGTTTTCTTTGACATTGATGTCAAAGGGGGAGAAAAGGAGTGGTCCGGAATGAATGCTACAGTTGGAGGTCCAAACATTTTAGCGCACTCGTTCAGGGTTGCCATCAATGCCAAAGGGGGAGATTGTTGGCATGTTTATAGGCAGGTGTGCTTGTCATTGATGGCAATATCAGAGTATGCAGTGATGGAAAAATAGAGACAACATAAGCTTAGAAGAGATAGTGCAGAGGTGCACGCAAGGTGCAAGAGTGTGCTTGTTCATTTGATGGAAAACAGGAAGGCAAGGAAGATCAACAACACAGAGATAATGGCATGGAAAGATCAGAAGAGTAAACTCCATTTTGGAGTTTCGGATATCGGGCATTAGAGGATTCAAGGAAGCAACTCACGACAATAATGCCGAAACGACGAAATGTGAAATGTCGGAATACGTTGATCCGACTCCATATCAGAGTTTTGGATATTGGGATATTGAGAAGTCAAGAGTCGAGACTCTTCAACACAGGAGTCCCGAAGTTGCAAAATCTGAAACCCCGAAATCCCAAAATAGGCACATCAACCAGAGTTTTGGATACCAGCAGATTGAGAATTCAAGAGTCAAGACTCTTCAACACATGAGTCTCGAAGTCGCGAAATGCGAAACGCTGAAATCCCGAAATAGGCACACCAACAAAGAGTTTCGCAGACCGGGAAATAACTCCATTTCGGAGTCCCGGATACCGGGAGTTGAAGTGTCGAAACACTTCACCATAGGAGTGATGAAATACTGAATCGCCAAAATGTGAAAAGAAGAAATACTGGACCGTTGATCTGACTCCATTTCGAAGTTCCGGATTGCAGGAGTTGAAGTGTCGAAACACTTCACCACAAGAGTGTCGAAATGCCGAAATGCGAACTTGTGAAATGTAGTTTTGAATCAGCCTTGGTCACTGTCAGTGGTCACATCATTGAAGAGATGTAGAGAAGAGCTCGAAGAGATAAGCTCCTTTTTTGCAGTTTTGGGGATCGAGAGTTGGAAGAGTCAGAGTGACTCACAACAAATTCGTGAAACGCGAAATTGAAAAATGCAGTTTCGAATAAGGCTATGGTCACAGCCAGTGGTCACATCTGCGGAAGATGGAGGAAGGAGCTAGTGCAACCAAACTATGTTTCGAGGATTATGACTTGGAGAGTCAAGATGCCTCACAACGGGAGTTCGCAACATGCGAAATCGTGAAATAGCGAAATTCGAAATGTCAAAATGATCGAAGCTAGTCCATCTGAGCCCTTTTTTTTTTCAGAGTTTCATGGATCGTGACATGGAGTGTAAAGATAACTCTTTACCATAGGAAATCTGAAATGTCGAATGCCGAAATGCCTAAATGTCGATGTAGTCAGTGGTCACCACTTGTGGTCACGTAAATGGAAGGAGCTAGCATAGCTAGGCTCCATTTCAAGGTTCACACTATAACTGCTAGAAACCATTGATGGTCTCTGCCAGAGGACTCGGAGAGAATTCTATATAATTGCCAGAGGAGCTGAAGAGTTTGAAGGAATCTACCAGTGGAAGAAATATTGGTCATAGAGGTGATTGACAGATGGAAGAGCGTTGAAGCCTGTAACTGCAACAGAGAGGTTGAGCTCGACTATAACAGAGAAGACGAAGAGTCTCGACTGCTGGAGAGGCGATGGAATATCGACATAACACCCAGTGATGATGGACACATGGGTGGAACAACCAAAGAAGCTGAAGAGTTGCAATCATGATCAGGAAGAGAACTCGACTTGGGGACAACATGCAGAAACATTGTGGACAGAGCATGCAGAAGATGCATAGAGAATATAAAAATGAAGAAAAAGAAGATATTTAGGTTGTTGTTGTCTAGAGTGATTCAGGCGTGTAGAAGGAGGAGTGTGCAGCAGCTGAAATACTGAGAAGAGGAATGGTGCATTGAATGGAGATGGAACACAGAGCATAAAAGGCAGAAGCATAGAAAGCACAAGGATGTGTGCAACAAGACAGTGAGATAGTGAAGGAAGGTTGAGGTGCTCTTGTAGAGAAAAACAGAAGATCAAAAAGGTCAAGAAGATGTAGACAGAGAGACACTGATACAGGAGATCAGAGCAACATATAAGAATAGTGATAAGTCTGGTAAGCCAATGATAAATATTTTATCACTATGATAAATTTATATATAGCAAAGATTTATATTTTAGGGTGGAAGGGAGGTGCTAGGGAGGACTGTTGTCCTCACAGGTTCAAGTGGGTGCTTGAACACAGGGAGTTGTAGCTTCCATCTAGTTGTAGCAAGAGAAACCGGGTTGGAAGTGTGGTGCAAGGGAGAACTATTGTTCTCTGTTATACAGGTTGGTGCCTATGTGACTAGAAGTTGGTGCTTCCATCTAGTTGGTGTTGGAACAGTTAGGGAGCTGGTGCTTCCTTCTAGTGGGTGCTAGAGAAACCAAGGAGTTGGTCTTGCTTTTAGTAGGTGCTAGAGAAAATAGAGAGTTGGTGCTCTCACCAAGTTGCAGCTTGAAAAACAGAGTGTGTAGCCTCATTATGAGTTGGTGCTCATAAGTATGATAATGTATAGAATGTAAAGTATACTTATCATATAAAGAAGAAGAGGTTTTTACCTTTAATGGGTTTCCTCAGGAAATATCTGTCTTCGTGTATCTCATATGTGTGAATGATGTTGAATGTTATATTGCTTACTTCCTTGCATTACTATGATTGTCTTTAAGTTCTCTACAAATAGTTTAAAATAAGAATAATTGTTTAAGCATGGTAACAACTGATTCACCCCCCCCCCTCTCAATTGTCCAACAAAGAGAGGATCTATGTAGAGGACACGAATGTGGAGGTGACCTTGTTCTTACTGTGAACATGGATCACAAAGAAGATGAACTTCCCAGTCTGTGAAATGACTTTATTGCATTGCTTAATAGAGAATAAAGAAATAGCGGTAGGTGACACTACCTCTGGTATCTTGTGCAATTGTCAACCCAAAGTAATAATAACACTGTGGGGTCTAGAATCATACACACCATGTCACTTCCACAAATGTGGTTGTCCTAAAAGAGCATCACAAACTTCAAGCATAGAAATATCATAGAATACCTTTTCTTTGAAGGGCTTGATGTCATAGGGAAGACGACATTGTTAGTTGATGTGAAGATCTCTTCCATTGTGAAGCCAGCTGATGGTGTAGGATTGTAGGTGCGGTGTCATCAGAAACTCCAACCTCTTGATTACCTCTGCTGAGATCAGGTTCTTTTGACTACCTCTATTGACAATGAAATGAAGTGGAGCTCCCTTTACCCACAATTGTGAGTGACAGAGGCATTCCCCTTCCTCTAGTTTTTTTGGTTCGCTTGGCTAGACTTTGGTGGTTTCTATAGTGGTGTTGGGTTTTTCATTGACAATTCGCTTCCCTCCTTCTAGATTTGATTTGGATTCTGAATATACCTTTGAATCAGAAGATTTCAGCTTGACCACCAGTGACTTCTTGGATCAACATTCTTCGGTGTTGTACCAAGGGATTTTATGGTATTCACACCACTTTCTTGTGTCCTTCTTTGAATTCTCATTACCCTTCTTGTGGTGTGGCTTGGACTAGTTTTCCTAAGAGTGACCGTATTTTCTTTGTTCCTTTTTTTGTGGTTTGGGGCCACCTTTTCCTTGCTTTGGATGTGAGGAGTTTCCAGATCCAACTTCTCACCTCTTCTGCTTAAACTTCTTCTCGATCTTGACAACATATCTATAAGCGACACCTAATGATGTCATGTCCAGAAAATCCATTTCTATTTGAATGTATCTATGTAGATAATCGCAATATTTGAGCACCATATGTCATTTAGACTCTTTGATACCCAATTTGGCGCACAAGGTATGGAAAATATTGGTGAAATATGGTATTATCTGGTCCCTTTCCTGATGCAATGAGGTCCATGTTGTGTACTGGTCCTTGTAGCTTCCAACAAGGTAGTATTGTTATTTAATGGCATCCCTGAAGTAATCCCATGTGGGGGAAACCACAAATATTGTAGATTCATTTATGGCCCTTTACTCAGAGTAAGTATCTCACCAGTCCTTAACATGGGGGATAACATTGAGGAGTGAAAAAGTAATCTTTTCCTTGTCAGAAAAATTGTGGACCGAAAAATACCCTTCGAGCAGATTCTGCCATTTATCTACAACATCTGCATCTATCATTCCTTAAAATAATGGAATATCAAAATTTACTTGTACCTTGAATGGGGTTGCATGGCCTCTTGATGAAGACATGTCTCGTGTGGGTATTCACTGAAGGATTTGTGAAAATGTGTCCATCATTTCATTTATTTGTCGTGCAAGGAATTCCTCGAGAAAATTTTTAAAAGGATCTCCTACTCCATCATATTTATTCTCATCCCCCATGGGTTTTTTTGGGACTTGGAATGATCGATATTGCAAACGCTCGACTACTTCGAGTCCCAACTTCTTGTACCAAGATCTTGTCGTGGACATGCACGAAGAAAAATAAATGAAGAGTAAACCTGGCTCTAATACCACTGATCTGAATTTATGAGCAGAACAAAATAAATAGTAGAATGAATACAATAACACAAAGATACAAATAATAAAAACATATATTCAGTTGACAATAACTTCTATTGAATAAATAAAATAGGTTGAAACTATAAAACTACATAACTGAAAATAACTTGCTCGAATGGTGGTAGCTATCTCTGACAAGAGATATGGCTGCTACACACATTCGTCTTAGAAGAATGATTAAAATGAGGCTCTAGAGTCCTTTTTAACATTACTCATGAATTCCAAAACCCTATACATCCAAAAGCCTAACCCTGGGAGATGAAACGCTAAAATTTATGTGGGCCCCGATGGGTAAGTTGGTACCTCAACTTCCCAAGGTGGTAACTTTTGCATAGGACCTTCGTTTTAGTTGTGTGATATCCCGTTGGAAAGGTCGTTTCGAGAACTACACATTATGCCATCAAAATTTAACTTTGTCTACATTTTGACTATGGAAAGACAAAAAAACATTGTTTAGGGCCCCAAAATAACCCTGAAAGTATAGAAAGATGTACTGAAATGAAAAATTCCAACCTAAGGCAGTTGGATTAGGTGGGTGGCCACCAATCTCAACCTGGAATACTTGTAGGGATTCATACAACCCCAAAAGTGTAGAACCCATAATTACAAAAAATTACAGAAGAGTGTGTTGAACTAAAAACTATCAAAAGGAGCGAGTTGGAATAGGTGGGTGGCCACCAATATCCACTTGGATCAGGTAGGGGGATTCATGTAGGTAATTTCCATAAAATGATTGAGAAGAATATATGAGGCTTCAATGCAAAGTCATGGTGAGGATAAAAAGTACTCCCTAGCCTAAAAGAAAACTTGCAGCAAAGGTGCTAGAATACAAATAAATTCTAAACTAGGACACCCATGGAAGGTAGGCCCTACCACATGAATTATGACACTTCTAAACAACATAGAAGGTTTCACATCACAACTCTATGGGGTCGATCATAAGAAAAAATGAAACAAGAAACAAATAATTCAAAAATGCATTGAGGGAAAAGTCTAACCTATATGCCAGTTTCGAGATCATTACCTATCAGAATGGATAGACATGGAACTAAAAGTTACCAAAGAAAATGTCTCCAAAGTATTGTATATAAGACCAAAAACACTTACCTAGAAGTTAATAAGTCCAATATAGAAACCTCTGATAAAAACATGTGCTAAGGGATATGAAACTTGAAAACAAGAAACCCTAAAAATAAAATATGTATAGAGGACTGTGCAACCTTATGACTTAGGAATATTAGTTCTCCAGGTAGAGCCCATCAATAGGATCAGGCCAAAGATTCTTTGGTAACCAACTAGTAAATATTCCAGTTCAAGAGGAGGTCGAGGATCCATAATCATATCTTAAAGGATGGTATGATCTAAAGGAAACTCAACATCCATGAACACATGGATTGACAACACACAAATACCATGGATTGAGGTCGCACAAACAATAATACCAGACTCAAGAGGAAATGCCAGATTACTCAAGAAAAGAGGGGAAAGTAAAGGCTTACATGCCTCTATTGGATACAACACCTGTTCAATTTCTGAGACCTTGTCTTGAGAAGGAGAATATAACTATAAATATCCCATATTAGGAGCAACTGAACATCGAGGATAATACACCACATAATTCACCTATGGTGGAGAAGAGTCTACTCTAACACTAGGAACACACAAAGGGGAAAATGGAGATGAAATCTAACTAGGATGGTGATTATAAGATGAAATCTGATCAATAGTGATAATTCTTCCATTGTGAGGGAAATGCATCACATGAAATAGTGTAGACACCATAATCTTCATCGCATAAACATAATCATGCCCAAGAAGCATATTGAAGTCTAAAGGGCCTAGCACCACTAGAAGATCGATTAGAAAATTATTCACTTTTAATGTGATAGGAAGCTGAGGAAGAATACTCGGACATTCACTAGGTTTTCTGTCTAAATCCAGTAACTCACTAGTACTTGACACAATCTTGGGAGAACCTAATTCTTTCCAAGACGAGGAGTATAAAATGCTTGTATAGGATGATTCATCTAAAACACATCGATGAATTCATTTCAACATAGATTCAACCAGAACCATTATTTGGAAAGGTGGAGAAGAAGGAAGGTGAGGCTCCACAATACCATTCCAATCAAAGGAAACCATCCTAGGACTTAGAGGGGGTGTACTCAAATATATTGGAATTCCCCCTTGTTCATAAGGTATTGAACTAGAAATTATAAAGACATAGTCAAAATATGCATTACTCCCTGAAAGGAGAGTGGGATCGACCAAAGATTGCGTCGGCTCGACCACTTTGGAAGGATTTTCACTCTCTAAGAGAAGAGTGGGATCGACCAAAGATTTCATTGACGCGACTACTTCCTCAAACACTGGTTGAATAAGATGTGAGACAGCATGGTAAAGAGATGCACCACCCCCAAAACAAGAGTGGTATCAAACAAATATTGCATCAGCATGGGCACTTCATCAACCAATGATTGAGTAGATTGTTGGGAAACTGAATATGACTTAGAACTATAAGGGCCTTCAAACAAGGACCACACTCTTCTTACCACAACAGTAGTAGGGCATACATGAGTAAGGTGGTCTCCTTTACAAATCTTACAAGGTAACTTGAGCTTTCATTCCATTTATCTAGGATTCTCAGTCATATCAATGCCCCCAACATGACTTACAGTGGCTGGTGGGTTTCCCCAAGCATGAATTGTAGTGGCTAGGTGTTTATCTCCAACTTGACTTGCAAAGGTTGGTGACATTTTCCCAGTATGACTAGTAGTGACTAGACTCCTTCCCCTTGCATGATTGTACCAGCTAGTTTATTTTCTTCAAAATGAGTCACATGGGTTGTTGAAAGGTCTCTAATATGATCGACATAGGTTGGTGAACTAATTCTAGTATAACTCATAGTTACTGTACTTTTGCTTCCAGTGTTATTCATGGTGGTTGGTTTCTTTCCCCCAACATGACTAGTAGAGGCCAAGTGCAGGTCTCAAACGTGACTAGCAGAGGTCAGGTGTAGGTATCTAACATGACTAGGAGAGGTTGGTGACTTCTTCTTCTTACTTATGGTTACTAGTACCAAAACTTTCACCATAAGAGGGAGAAAAAAAAGGAGAAGACTTCACTGGTGTAGAAGATAAAGGATCAACATCCATTCAATTCCCATGAAATAAAGTTCTTAACTAAGAATGATCAAGAGCATTTTATACATTTAGAGTGTTCCAAAACCAAACCGGTAGTCCTACATTCAACACAAGAATGTTCAAAGTGGACATCAAGGGGAACTAACATTTCCAAAGAAAGGAAAAGCACAAGAATCCCCTTGGGTAAGGGTCCCTTGGTTGGTATCCTACATAAATTTGGAAATAGATTTATTATGCACAGGTTCATCCCTCGTTAGATTGTTCATGTCCATAAAAATCTCACTCACTTAATCTGGTGAACCAATTGTATAAAAACCCACACCTTCTAGGAGGCGGCTCCATGATTTTAAGAGAAATATCAAGGGTCCTTCCCGACCAGCGGAGTGGTTGGTCAACCATTTTGAATCAATGATCCAAAATTAGTGACATTGAAACAACCTAATTCCAACTACACAAAGAAACACTCCAATATAAATCCCTAAGAGAAACATCGCAAGAAAACATATTTTCCAAATCTTTATCCCAAGTGGATAAGGCCCTGAGTC
Organism: Picea engelmannii; assembly: GCA_009831015.1. Lineage (NCBI taxonomy): Eukaryota > Viridiplantae > Streptophyta > Pinopsida > Pinales > Pinaceae > Picea > Picea engelmannii. The sequence goes on from ML778025.1 coordinate 924,278, forward strand.
CAAAGAAACAAAAAAGTGAAATGGACCTTCAGAACAAAGGCACAGGTTGATTAATTCCTATGGACCAATGAATGAAGGAGTGATAAGAATTTATCTCAACCTCCATTGACTAGCCTTATCTAGTGCAAGTACCCATGCTTCACAGGGCACCCTCCAGTAGTACTGAAAAGTGTGATACAAAATCTTCCCCAGGTACCACGACAAACCTCCACAGTCACCTCTGAGATCCCTAGGGAAAGAAACTAAGGTCACCAACTTGTAGTCAATGTTTGGGTGTACATTCAACAACTAGGATCAAACGTATGGGTAGGGAAAAAAATCCTTAAGCTTCGAAAGAACCACCTCTCATGGAGGTAAAGGAACTAGTGAAACCACCAATATTCAATCTCTCCACTATGCTCAGTTAATATTTGGAGGGGAATGCCCTTGGCTCACCTTTGTGTGAAATTGTGTTTAGATCATGTGTTATAGGAGTCTCTTGACTATACTTATACAAAAATTGGATTTGAGACTCTCCCTAGCTTAGAATCCCGTGTTTTGTTTGCAACCTTGGAGAGTTATCTCTCCAATCCTAATCCAAGGCCCTAACCCTAAACTTGTTTTTTTATGGATTGAAAATGATGTTGTTTGAGACTCTTACAAAAATGAAACCTATAAGAACACTAGAAAATAAAACTTTACACTAATTCTTCAAATGAGAAAGAGTTCCAAAAATAAAATTAACAATCCTTCAAACCTTTAAATTTAAATGTGTTCTTTCCGATGCAAGATGACAATGAAACCTTATGATAAAAGGAAAAGAACAAAACTAAGGATGTTCTTCTCTTTTTTTTTTTAAATGATTTTAAGGTGAGAAGAAAACAAAATCCTAGGATAACAAAAAAAAAATTCAAATAATAATGCAAAACAATGCAAAGAAAGAAAGAGACCTAACTAGTAGAAAACTAGGTTTTTTCATTTTCTTTATATCAAAGAAAAACTAACAAAAGATGTTAAAATAAACTGTAGGATACATGATTCCTAGCCCCTCTTGGACACGAGGGGGAAATAATTTTAAATAAAAATTATTTCTCTTTAAATTGCAAGCTAAAAATAATCCAAGAACACTCAGAAACTAAGAGCAAGATTTTTTTTGTGATTTAGAAGTTTTCAAGGACTTGAGAAAGAAAAAAGAAACAAGAAATAAACCCAAGAGGCTCAACCAAAAATGAACAAAAAACCAACACCTTCCATATGAGAGAGATTTTTTTCAAAAACCAAAATCTTACACAGGTTTGTGACTATGTATATTAGGACCCATTGATATCTGCGGGTCATACATTGGAAACTCGCAGATGTCCACGGGTTATAAAGGAACAACTCGTGGATGGGATCATAATTTTAGAGAAAATTAAAATCCACTCAAGAAGGGGGGCTTAAGAAAATACAGAAAACACATAAAATCACAACAACAAGAGAAAAACAAGAAACCCTAATATTGACCCAAACTAGGAACAAGTCCCCAATATGGTCTCCAATTTGTTACAATATTTTTCCCCTGCGACTTTGGGTCATGTCACAGCAGAGATTGACCATATAAAATAAAAAACACTAACCCACACACAAGACTTGTAATTAAATAGCTATTTCATCATAGAGGGGAAAAAGTTTCACATCTTATATCCTTATGTTTGGTGTTGTTCCCTGCTCTTGACCTTGGTACTCCTCTTGACTCATTCTTGAGTTAGCCTACAAAAGAATATCAAGAAAGTGCGACAAAAAGGTAGTTATAGCATAAAAGCATACAGGTAACTGATAGATATATTCAATATGAAGAGAAAGTATCCATACACAAACAAATTGAATAAATACTACACGTGTGTGGGGAAACAAAACTATTTATTAGCAACGGTAAAATAAGTGGTTACAACCTGACTCCAACCACCGGCACTGCCTCAAAGCCAACTTACCAGTTTATTCCAAAAGGTCCTTCAAGCATCACTCAGCAAGCTTTCTCTTCCTTGGATGACCCAATAAGGTTAGGAACACACCTTATGGTCATATAATGAAAAGGAAGGAATGTTGGAAGAAGGGTTTAAGGTCAAGGGGATGCTACTTAGAAGATGAAGGGGAGTAGGGAGACTTGCAATTTATTCAACATAACTTTGTACTTAGGTTTTCCTCTTCATCCATGCCCCCAAAGGTGCCTTTATAACATCCTCAATAAGTTAAGGAGGTTGAATTCTATTTGGTATGGGTTCGGGGAGGTTGGGAAATGAGCCCAAGCAAAATCCTCACCCGAAAAATATGGAATTATTTTATTTTTCATAATTTTTAAGAGAATACACAATTTGTACACTAGAAAGGCGTGAATTTCGGCGTGTTTCACAAAGGTGACCCACAGATATAAGAAAAATCATTGTTTTTGAAGTGATTTTGATGATGAAACTTGGGATTTAAACCTGCAATCCAAGGACAAGGACTTAGCCATCTCACAATGCAAATGGTGTGGAAAATGTGCTATAACAATATCTATATGGAAAGGTGGTTATAGTAATAACTACATGTTATTTATATGTGAAATAATAGAAGATGAAGAAGAAACTAGTTTTCTACTGAAATGTATGAAAAAATATTAGCGATATGAACTATAATGACACAATATACTTCGAACGAACGAGTTTTTTTTTTATTAATGAAAAAAGTAACAAAGTAGTTGCAACTTATACCTACTCAATGCAGCGTTTCCCTATCGAAATAGATCCTAGATTCCTCCACCCAAGCTCTTGCTATACAAACTTTTCTAACACTAAAGTCACCACAGGCCCAAAGAGGTGTATAGGAAGACACACATGGCAAGAAAAGGTTGGTGATCAGAGGGAAACCAAAAACCAGGGTTTATAGGTCAAGAAACAACAACAATAGGGATAAAATGGACTTACAGACTTGACAAGGATAGTCAGATAAGTGCTTTCTTGAATGTGCCAAGTATCATTACCTTTCTCCATGAGGAAAAGGTTCCTTTTATGCAGTCTCCAATTAGTTATAGATAGTTGAGTATGGGAAAAAGGATTTAGACAACTAACCAATCCCGTAACTCATCACTAATTTGGGAATAATTATATGTTTTTGAACATTTATTAGTGTGTATGCAAGTGTCCCTTAAGCATCCCACATGTACGTGGGTAACATAGCTATTAGGGTGCGTACATCCTTTAAAATTTGTTTTTTTAGAAGGTCTCAAGGAGGTATGGGGAATATTTGTCTATAAGGAGAATATGGATAGGGTCAATAACAGAATCAAAGGTTTAGAGGTGCAATTTTATGATATAACAGAAGCCCCCTAATGTGTCAAGTTAGAAGAAAAATAGATGATCAAAATACATTATAAGTCTTCAAGAATAGTTGATCGGGGGTGAAGGTCTCCATAATTCAATCTAAGGACAACAACCAACACTGAAACAAGTCAGAACAACTCAATTCCCAAGGCAGACATACCCATGTTCAGGTGTGATGATAAGCATGGTTGCTAATAAAATACATTGTGGATCCATGTAAAATGTATATATAATAGTAATCATGGCCATGAAAGAGATACAAAATGGATCCATGTCAAACAAATATCATAGCCACGAACAAATACATAGTGTATCTATATCTTAGAATCAATGAAGGATATATGGAGCACGAGATGGAAAAATTATCCTTCATGAGTACCAATGTATATTGTGGTGCTATCCAAATGCAACTCGAGAAACAACAAAAAATGAGGCGACGCTACTATGTTAAGCCCTAAATAGTGGCACATCACCCCTTAATTGGGGCATATTACATTAGTATTTTTATTTAATTTATGTCGGCTTGGGTCCATTACTTGTAATTGTACCTCCTAGTCTCCTATATATACCAAGGAGACCTTTTCATTTGGAATCATCTTGTATTTGTGAATTCATATGATGTATAAGGAGGTTTCTCCCTCGAAGAGGCTTATTATTTGAATTTCTCTCTTTTTTAAGGCATTGATTACTTATTCCTATTTTTTTATGCTATTTTTATATTTGTTTCCTAACATTTGGTATTTAGAGCTCAAGGTCTTGGGGTTTCACTACTGCATCTGAGACACCTTGGAATTTTTTCTATAACTCTTTTTTTCTGGGATGTTTCTAAATGAACTTGTTGGGGGGTATTTATTAGATATATCAAAGTACATGTGGTTAAAATATCAACTTCTAGGGATTTATACTTTCGAAGATATAGCCTGTGGAAGATCAGGTTCTTGAATCATATCGAATTTATTCATCGTAGAATTTTCACTATAAATTATTTTATGTGATGCTTCAGACCATGAAACATGGATTGTATTTAGAGGAATCATCAAGGTATCTGGGATAAAAATTTCATCTTTTGGGTCATCCTAATTTTGGAGATACACCCTATGTAAGATAGGGTAGTTGATTATTCCTATTAACTATTCTCAAAAAGGTGTTCGAGTTAAAACAATGATATCTTCTTCAGTGAGTATCCAAATCAAGTGAGACCAGTTGCATTGGATTGTGGATAGACTATCTTATTTTTGGTGCAAGTTTCAAAATAAGATATCATATATTGTGCGCTTGAAACGTTGTACAAGTACACTCTCTTGGAAAGGCCAAAAATTAGCAAGGTGTGGGGAAGTCACCATAACTTCCACTTGGCACATCCAATTTTGATCAAACCTGTGGCATTGTAGAGAGGATATATCAAAGAACTAAATAAAAAAAAATCAGACCTAGTAGGGCCTAAATTGTAAAGATACTTGGCCAAATCAAGGTTTAAAAGTGATACTTGGCCAACATGCCACAAAAAAAGGGAACTTCTACACCAAATAATCCTTCAAACATCCCTACTTGGACTCTTGATGAAGGTGAAGAAATGCGCAAGGACATAAATGATTTACAAAAGAATCCAATAACAAAATATGAACTACAAGGGATGATGGATTTAACTAAAGCTAAGTTGGAAGCGATAATGGATACTGAGATGGATGGCTTAAAAGGGGAGATAATGGGAGGATTGAAAATGTTGCTAATAGCGAGGTCACCTAAAAGTGACAATTTATCTCATGAAATTCATGATGAGGATTAAAGGAAGATGAATCAAGACTGGAGAAACTCCAATTTTGGGTTGAATACCAACCACTTTCCTAAGATCGATATGAGGAAGTTTGATGGAAAGTTTCCAATCACATGGATACTCCATATGGAGAAGTTATTTGATCTACATGATGTTCCACACACACAAAAGGTATGAATTTCATCTTTATATTAAAACCCAATCAATTTGCATGGTATCGATGGATTTATTCTTTCATATCACTTGTCACTTGGAAAAATTTCACAGAAGAAATGATAGCACACTATGAGGATACAAGGAACAATAGCTTCTTGAGACAATTGATAAATCTCAAGCAAAAGGATTCAATTGAGAAGAACATTAAAAACTTCCAAATATTGAATATAAAGGTAATTGATATTCCAGATGAGCACTTGATTGATGTATTCATAGTAACTTTAAAGGATAGCATTCAACATGAGGTTCTCCTTTGGGAACCCAAATCATTAGAGAATGTGTTTAGGGTGGCGAGAAATGTTGAAAGTAAAAATATAGCTATGGCTACTAGACGGACCACTCCTAAGAAAAAGTTTTATTCTTTAATTGTGACAACAAGTACAGTAAGGGACGTAAGTGTGGTGAGAAGAAATTATTCTACATAGATTGTGAAGAGGAATAAGTTCAAGAACAAGAAAAAGAACCATCTCAAGATGAAAATGTAGAAGATATTTATTTTGAAGAGTTGACTCCCACCATATAATGTAATGAATTGGTTGGAATTAACACTCCTCAAACCCTCAATATCGAAGGATATATCAAAAATAAAATGGTAATAGTCCTCATTGATTCTGGTAGTACTCAAAATTTCATTCACTTCAAATTATCTAAAGCTCTCAATTTATTTTTTTATCCAACTCCATAGTTTCAAGTAATGATTGCAAATAGAGGAACTATCAATTTCTCAGAAAAATGCCATAAGATCA
>ML778025.1:930362-977769 GCA_009831015.1 Picea engelmannii
TTTTTTTTTATGTCTGGAGGAATCAGCAACTAGTTGGGCACATGACCATGTTATCCAACCGCTACCACTATAACCTCCAGGTGTGCCCACTATTCCCCTTACGCGGCACACAAGATAAGTCGGGGAGAGTTGAACTCGAAACCTCATGGAACTTCATTTTCACGGCACTTGCCAATTGAGATGCCCCCCCCCGGGGGCCACCATAAGATCAATATTACTATGGGGGACTCTGTAATTAATATTCCAATGATTTCTATACCAATGGGTGGTGCTGACGTTGTACTAGGAGTCCAATTGTTACAATCATTGGGAACAATGTATTTTAATTTTCAACTTTTCATGAAATTCTCATTGGAAGGAAAGGATATTGTGTTAATGGGTATCACAGGGAAACCCAATAAGGTGATAATCTCTAATGGTATGTCAAAATTATTGAGAAAGGGGCATCATGGTGTAATTTACAACTATTCTCACTAGATGTACAAAAATCTAAGCCATGTATTCCCCTAGATCTCCAAGGGATCATTGAAAAGAATTCCAAAGTATTTGAAGATATTCCTAGAGGTATTCTACCCACTCGCAATCATGATCATTCTATTCACCTAATTCCTGGGAGTGTTCCTCCTCACATCAGGCCTTACAGATACCCATATGCCCAGAAGAGTGAAATTGAACGTATGGCTGAAGAAATGTTATAGGTTGGCATTATTGGACCTAGCCAAAGTTCTTACTCTACATCTGTGGTAATGGTACTCAAGAAAGAGGGCTTATGGTGTTTGTGTATAGATTATAGAGAGCTCAATAAGATCACGATTAAAGATAATTTTCCCATTCTCATCATTGATGAATTTTTGTATGAACTACATGGAGAAATATACTTCACAAAGTTGGATCTACGTTCATGGTATCATCATATTAGAATGAAGGAAGAAGATATCCCAAAAACGACACTTTGAACTCATGAAGGCCATTATGAATTTTTGGTCTTGCCTTTTGGCCTTACAAATTCACCTTCCACATTCCAAGAGTTTATGAATTCTATTTTCAATCCCTTCCTTAGAAAAATTGTGTTAGAACGTTTTGATGATATACTAATCTATAGAAAGTCTTGGGAGGATCATGTTTGACATGTTGACAGGGTGCTAAAACTACTAAAGGAGAAACAACTATATTCCGAACCATCCAAATGTTTCTTTGGGGTGAAGGAGGTAGAGTATTTGGGTCATATTTTATCTCATTGTTGGCCCTTGACCAAGTTTTGGAGAACCTTGGTCACGTTGACCAGTTTTGGGACTTTGATAGGCTGGTTGAAGGTGGAACGCAAGGCGAAGAGGAGATCACAGGATCTCGACCCCTTTTTAGGGCAGTTTTGGGTTTAGGGTTTATGTAACGGGTATCGGATGTCGTCCCATGGGTTTACCCATTTCTTGGCCCCTTTTGTAATGTATAGATAGAAATCTAGATGATGTAAGAAACATCCTAGGTCTAAGAGAGACATGGTGCTAAGTGATATATTGTGTTGAGTGCAAGTGATGTAAGTAGTTGGATCTATGTGATTGAGTTAACTTTGTGCATACTATGTGCATGAGAACTTGCAGAGCTAACTGCAAGTGACTGTAAAGAGGCTTTGTGATGTAACCTAGCTCGAGAAAGGAGGGTTTGTCGAGGTGCACGCAGATCTCCTGTCCTATGCAAAGTGGGTTCTTGTGGCTTTGTGCTTGTAGAAGATTGAAATAAAACAATAACAGAGAGAGGAGTTGGTGGACATAGCCCCACACTGGGGTGAACCACGTATATCTTGTGTTGTTGTTTCTTTGTGCATTATAGTTGTTATGTTATTGATGTGATTTATGCTTAGTGCAGTGATATATGTTAGATGCATCTGATATAATATCTTAGTGCTGGTAATGTGATTGAATACTAGATCGGATCTATTTCTATATGATAAGTGCTTGGATGTGTTAGATCTTGTTGAATATTGTGTTGTGTTGTAATTAGGGTTTTATCCTGCGATGTGACTAAGGGTTAAATACTGATGAATGTTAACTGCTAAGTACTCTTTTAAGTATTATAATCACAGATCTGTGTCCCAGCTAGGTTGTAAACACTTGATTCCTGCAACCACCCCTGCCTCTACCTTGGGTGAGACTTCATCTTCTTCGTAGGTGTTTCTGAAAGGGCCCGTAGTTAGGGTTTTGTTGGTGCGTTGTTGAAGTGTTGAACCCTGTGTCTACCCATGTGCCAACAAAATGGTTTTCTTGTCGAAACCTAAAACTGTGATTGTTGGGAACTGAATAAAAGAAAACTCTATGCGTAGATCTTTTGTTTTAGTGCACAGTATTCTACTTAACTGTAAAGCTCTTTGCTAAGAAAGGAATCAGATCTGAAGAAAATAGGTAAGATACGAAAGCTTTGTGATCTGCGAAAGGTAATATAAGTGACAATTTTTGTTAGAATGGATCTAGGTATGTCTAATAGATTTTTTTGTAGTATGAAAACTAGGGCACAACTAGAAGAAAGAAGATTGGATATGAGTAGATCTGATAAGAATAGTGAAATATATGTTATTCATATGCATAGAAAGATTGTTTGGACTAACAAATGGATGAAGGATCCTAGAAATAATTTTTTTCCGATTAGTTACTATGATCCCAGTGTGCAATACAGGAAAGGTTGGGGGTCATTTAAAAGAAAGAGAGGATTAACTCTTTTCTATTGTTTCATAAAACCGTGACATATTTCTAAGCAATTCCCTGGTAGAGGTCCTAGTTGTCTTTGTTGTAAAGTTATGGACCATGAAGTTTTGTATTTCCCTAGAATGATTGATAAAGTTGAAAAGATGAATATGAGACAAGAAAACCATGATACAAGCCAAGAAACTAAGGATATGATATAACCCCAAAAATAATCAAAGACTGTATTATTACAGATGAAAGAAACCCTGAATGATCACAGAGATATCAACCTATCAGATATCTTAAATGAGAAAGAATGCATAGAAATAAGAAGACTTCGACATAGACTTTGTTCTGGATGAGGAAACCCCTGTGAATATCATGACAGAAAGAAATTGGGAAATGTTGGGAAAGCCTGCTATGGTTCCTTCATTAAGAGGAATAGGATTATTTAGAGGAAACTTCATAACCCTATGTGGAAGACTTACCTAGATATCTATGAGTGCTCATGGAACTTTGACAGAAGAAGAATTTAAGATCGTTAATTTTGTTGAGAACAACGCCCCATTTGCTATTTTTCTAGGAAAAATCTGGATTGAGAAAGATCAGATATGAAGGAAACAACAAGAGGAGGATCTAGAACAGAAAAAGAAAGAACTAAGAGATTTCATGACTAGGAGAATAGCGCACTTACTGTAAGAACCAGAGGACCAGTCAAAACTACTGAGGACTAGAGATATGGATGTCAAAGTTGAAAGAACAAAGGAAGACTTGAAACATTTGTCTGTACAAGAGAGTAGAGCACCTACCCCAGAAAGAGAAGAAGTATTACCCTCGAACCCTATGAAAAAACATCCACAGTGTGAAGTTACTATGCCAAGAGGAGATAATAACAATAATGGAAAGAGGAAACTAGTGACTCAGATTACCGGAAAGAAATCCAGAAAGCTCATCAAGAAGAAAGCAAAGTTAGAAAAATTACATGAAGTTCCAAGGAGGACTTTACAAAAGGAAGGTTTGCAGAACTGGAACATCGTCGAGATAGAAGAAAAACGAATATTGGCACTTCTCCATGGAGAATCAATATGACTATTGGACGTATCCCAACCATTACCCGACTCTCCAAAATTGATTGAACCATAGTTATGGCCAAAAATATCTCCATTAGACCGTTGGGACCGTGCCATAATGGATGGAATTACATTGATTGAGGCGTTCTTTCCCATTGGAGGAGTCTGTTATGATGTTGTAGATTTATCCCATTGAGTGTTTCACCGAGAAAAATTTTTCCAATTGTGATTATCTGAGCCCATATAGAACTATTTGCTTTCGCGTTGGACCTATTTTAGACCTCGCCACCCATTATGTTACATCGAGTATCTTATCACTGACCTGAGATACCTGATCTCGAGCATGCATGTCGGGTGACTTCAGAGCAGCAGAGAAATTCGTCGAAGAGATCCTCATAGACCTCATGGTTGAGAAGGTCATATCCATAGAAGTCCAAGCCTTGTCAATGAGAGGATTGCAAGTATCCTCATCAACTACTCGTGGATCTGGACCATCCCGAGATGCGACAGAGAAATGAACCAAGAATCGTGATGACTTGGTGAATGCGAAGCTCATCCCATCTATCATGCTCGATTATGTCCCACCTCTGGCTGGCACGATGAGTCATGACAGTGTCCCGAGAGACTTTGAATACACCTTGATTACTGCGTACCTCCCAAAGGGGATACACACAGTAGGACCATAGTTAGGACAAATCATGGCACTGAAGGTCAATGAATTCAACTTGGGAGATCACAAGAACCATGGAATTCTCACCCCACACAAGTATTTGACCAGGACCAAGGGAAATAAGTTGAATATCATCCCCCAGTCGTGGACTATGGACATCGCAAGGTCCACTATCCTGAACGTGATGAAGATACCACACTTTGGAAGGCATCAAGAGGTTAACAAGTGCATTAAAATAATGTTTTCTTACTTCCATGGTGGTTATCTATGGTTGGACAGACGCATCACTGTACATCTAGCATTGATCCACCTGATCACAGGATTAATCATGCAAGGACTAGACCCACAAGAATTTTATCCAGGGAAGGTTGCAGATCGCGCCCTCATGCAGAAAATTAAAGATACCTATGGCGATGTGGAAAAGGGGAAGCAAGGCTACAAGGTAGCTTCCATTTAGAATGGCGCAGTGTGCCTAGCCTACCAATTGATCATTGGTAATCTAGTAAGGAAGAACAAACCCACACAAATCACGGGGTTCATTGTTGACCTCGTGGGAAAATGCATTGAAGGACTACAGATGAACTGGGTGAGTTACCTCATCAACCAGTTAGAAAAAGACTATTGTGAAGCTTGGGATCAGGGTATGAGTTTCATTTTAGTTGGCTATTGATCCTCATCACCTTCATTACTTGGGGGATTTATAAAGGAGCGACCTTCCCTGAGATTGAGCCATACGAACCCCTAGTTGCGAAGTTCACCATGCTCTGGTATTTGAGTGACATGGTGAACAATGGAAGTCAAATGCAGTGTTACACACCTACTACCTATAGTTTAAGAGGGATATTGAGTCTTGCCCTCGTATGATGTCGAACACCCTGCATAGGTTCATACCATTTGTGAAATTCTATGTACATAGACATTTTATTTATATCACTGCGCGCAAATACAAACATAAAGAAAAGCTATAATCTTATCATAAGCTCACTAAGGAGGACATCGAATAAATATTTGAGTGGCCTATAGAGCTCCTTCTACTAGTCGGCCACAAAACATTTTCTAACCCTGATCCCATCAGAAGTCCTATAGTTACTTGTGAAGAGTATGATGCACCCAACAGTAGCAAAAGGAAGAAAAAGGAAAAGGTACAGGAGTGGAACAATGCATCAGAAGAGATTGCTTCAAACTCACCTGGAGGGGGAGGTGATGATGAAGTAGACAAAGAAGAGGACAAAGGATAATAAGACAAGAAGAAACAAGGTGAAGTAACACCGCCAATGGATCCTATTGATCAATCTTAGACCTCCAAGAAAATAAAGGTTTCCCCCACGAAACCTACATCATGGAAGAAGTCCAAATCTAGTAAACCATAGATGTAGACTATGCTCACGATGGATGACATAGATTTAATCATCGTTGATATCTCAGATACCTCAGAAGATATCTTACAATGAAATTAAGCCAAAAAAGAGACCATGTATGAAATAATTGAAGCAGATATGAAAGGGGTACAACAAACCCTCTACTCCAGCCATGCAGCATCTACTGTGCCCCCATCATCAGAAGGAACAAAGCTAGGAGATGAACTTGCCTAGCTACGTCGAATAGCATATGCGACCGAAGCTATCCTTCATCATGTTCAGGAAGAAAAAGAGCAGGCCACAGAGGCCCTAAAGCAAGCAAAAGAGGAATCCATATAGCAACGTTGGGTTGTGCAACAAGAAAAAGATGATATCCAAGCCAAGTTTGCAGAGGATAGAGTGCACATCCAAAAGGAGAAGGAAAAATTTCTTGCATAGCAGATTGGAGTTAAAGAAGCAGTCACTAGAGCACTTCGCTCTATGACGGGATTAGAACAGATGGAAGAAGACCTCGTGGAAAGCCAAGTAGGGAAGCTTGTTGAATCCATTTAGCAGCTCCAATAGAGGATAGCAGAACTGGAGTTACAAGCAGTTCCAAGCACTCCGCAGGAAGTAAGAGACCAGAGAGAAGAAACTTCTCGAAGTGCAGTACAGAGAATCAAGGCATTGGCCTTAGAATGTAAATATCTCAGCAGTTGAAGTGCGCATACTTACGACACCTTGCAAATAACCCTGAACTAAGGACACTGGAGTCACATCTTCAAGATGCCAAGTAGCAAGCAACAATGGTGCAAGTTCCTTTGAAGCCACTATCAGTAGTCGAGAGGATGAAACGATCCTAGAAACAATGCACAGTTCAGAAACAAGTACATGCCATACAGAGCAAGGTCATGGAAGTGACTCAGAAGCGCCAGCCAGTGCAGGATGAAGCTTGCACACTTTTTTAGGATATTGGAGGGTGAGGTGCATAACTCGAAAAAGTGGTCACCACAATAGAACAACGCTTGGAAGGACCTATGATGAAGAAGGTTATTCAAGAGTTCACCAAGAAGGAGGATTTGGAAAAGCAACAGGTCGAGGCAGCTTGAGCCAGGCTTGAGGCATTTGAGGCAAAGTGACTCGAGACGAGTCACAGGTGAGTGTTGGGGGCATGTTGGCCCTTGACCAAGTTTTGGAGAACCTTGATCTTCGTTGACCAGTTTTGGGACTTCGACAGGCTGGTCGAAGATGGAGTGCAAGGCGAAGTGGAGATCATGGTATCTCAGCCCCTTTTTATGACATTTTTGGGTTTATGTTTTATGTAACGGGCATGGGATGTCGGCCCATGGTTACCCATGCCTTGGCCCTCTTTTTCATGTATAAATAGAAAGCTAGGCGATGTAAGCAACACCCTAGGTATAAGAGAGACGTGGTGCTAAGTGCTATATTGTTTTGAGTGCAAGTGATGTAAGTAGTTGGATCTATATGATTGAGTTATCTTTTTGCATACTATGTGCATGAGAACTTGCATAGCTAAGTGCAAGTGACTGTAAAGAGGCTCTGTGTTGTAACCTAGCTCGGGGAAGGAGGGTCTAGCAAGGTGCACATAGATCTCATGTCCTATGCGGAGTGGGTTCTTGTGGCTCCGTACTTGTATAATATTGAAACAAGACAATAAAAGAGAGAAGAGTTGGTGGACGTAGCCCCACACTGGGGTGAACCACGTATATCTTGTGTTGTGGTTTCTTTGTGCATTATAGTTGTTATGTTATTGATGTGATTTATGCTTAGTGCAGTGATATATGTTAGATGCATCTGATATAATATCTTAGTGCTTGGTAATGTGAATTAATACTAGATTGGATCTATTTATATGTGCTAAGTGCCTGGATGTGTTAGATCTTGTTGAATACTACATTGTGTTGTAATTAGGGTTTTCTATTGCGATGTGACTAAGGGTTAAATACTAATGAATGTTAACTGCTAATTACTCTATTAAGTATTATAATCACAGATCTGTGTCCCAGCTAGGTTGTAGACACTTGAGTCCTACAACCACCCCTCACTCTACCTCAGGTGAGACTTCATCTGCTTCGCAGGTGTTGTCAAAAGGGCCAATAGTTAAGGTTTTGTTGGTGCATTGTTGAAGCATTGAACCCTGGGTCTGCCTCTGTGCCAACACTCATGAAGGTGTCAAGGTATACCCTAACAATATTAATGCCATGATGATTGGATGATTCCCAAAACATTGAAGAATCTTAGAGTATTTTTGGGTTTGAGAGGTTACTCCTGCAAGTTTGTTCGTAACTTTTGAAGAATAGCAACACCTTTAACAGAATTAACTAAGAAGGATGCATTTTCATGGACTCCAGAGACAACTCAATATTTTGAACAACTTAAAGAGGAGATGTGCAAATATCTTGTCTTAACCAAACCAGACTTCACAAAAAAAATTAATGTGGAATGTGATGCCTCAAGAAATGGCATTGGTGTTGTTATAATGAAAGAAGGAAGGCCCCTTGATTTTGAAATTTGACCACTCAAGGGAAAGGACTTACGCAAACCCATTTATGAGAAGGAAATGATGACAATAGTACATGCATTAAAGCAATGGTGCCCTTACCTAATAGGTAGGCACTTCAAGGTCAAAACAGATCATGACAGTCTTAAATACTTCTTGGAATAAAGACTATCTTCAAAACAACAACAAAAATGGGTGACCAATATGTTGGGTTATGATTTTGAAATCATGTACAAAAAAGGGAAGAAAAACGTTGTGGAAGATGCACTCTCAAGAAAGTATGAATATTTTGAGGCTTTTCTTTGTGTTATCTTGATCACCAACGTGATTGGATAACAGAAGCAAGGGATGAATGGAATAATGATGAAAAAGAGTGGACTCTCATTCAAAGGTTGCAGTAGGATTCCAGTGCATCAGATACATTTACATGGAAAAATGATTCACTATGGTACAAATATCTCTTATATTTATGTAAGAACTCCCAACTCAAACAAAAGGTACTTTTGGAATTGCACACCTCTCTGGCAGGAGGGCAGGAGGGATTTTTAAAAACCTATCATAGGGTTAAGAAGGAATTTTTTGGGGATGGCCTTAAAACTGATGTTCAAAGGTTTGTGGCAGAATGTTTGGTTTTCCAAAAAAACAAGGTGGAAACAATTAATACCCCGGTTCTTTTACAACCATTAGCCATCCCAATTCAACACTGAGAGGAGGTTTCCATGGATTTCATCACAGGGTCACTAGTACATTTAGGTCAAATTATGGTGTTTTCATAGCAATTGCCACTTTATATTGTCGGAATATAGACAAACATCAAACCCCCATCAAATGTCATTTCACATGACATCATTTTTCCGATGACTCCAGTATATGTTGATTATTTGGGTTGGTCTTTATTGATGTCAACACTTGAAGAAAGTCCGGTAGAAAATTTCGGTAGCACAAAGGTTTGGGTAATGGACCCAAGTTTGTTTGATGGATAATGGTATGAGTTTTGATATATTTTGAAGAAATACTATTCTATTGGATAGTACATTTCATGCCATTTCCAATGGTATGTGGAACGTTACATAACTCCTCACGGTTAGAGAGTTATGGCCATGTGAAGTTGTAGAATCCTCATGAGTCATCTAGAAGCCCCAAAAGGTCAAAGTGGTTGCAAAGAAGAAATTATTTAAATAATAAAATGAATTGATGAGTGTACTAGAAGTCAAAGTGGATACAAAATAAATTATTTAAATAATAAAGTTAATGGAGAAATTACTAAGTGGACAAGTGGTTAGAAGTAGGTTAGCCCTAAAATAAGGAAACTGGGTTAAGATGGTTAGAAGGTAATTTAAATAATAAAGTGAAGTGACGAGTGTAATACAAGTCAAAGTGGATACAAAGGAAATTATTTAAATAATAAATTTAATGGAGAAATGGACAAGTGGTTAGAAGTGGGTTAGCCCTAAAATAAGGAAAGTGGGTTAAGATGGTTAGAAGGTAACCCCGTTAGGAAGCTACATAAAAGTATAAATAAGAGGAAAGGGTCTCTCATTTTTAATCAAACTTGAGCATATTTAATATCTACAAGTGACTGAGGTAACCAAAGGATATCTAAGCCAAATTTCAAAGGGAAGGTGAAGTAAAGAAGACTGAAATTAAAGGGAGGATAAATTATTTTGATCATGCTTTCTAAGGTATGTCATTTATAGGTCATCTCACCATTTTCACAATAAATTTATTTCTAGAATGATTCAGACTGTGAAATTGGGAGGTTGTTGAGGAAACATATCCAAGTATATATGATACACATTTCAGCTTGTGTGACGTTGCATTTTTGGAGTTCCACTCCGTGGAAAATAAGGTTTGTGGATAGTCCTAAAAGTAGTCTAAAACATGTGTTTCGGGTAAAAATTTCATAACTTTTTCATAACATATCCAAATTTAGTAAGACCAGATGTATTGGTTAGAGTATAGTCTATAGTACTCTCTGTACAATTTTCATATCCATACAAAAAACATTTCGTGTGGGGAACTCTCTACAAGTTTTCTCTCTAGAATAAGTCATAATTCAATAAGGTATGCCATGTTTTCTATAACTCCTTTTCTAAGAGTATCCAAGTAGTGAAACCTGGAGGAATTGAATAAAAGACACTGAATAACATTGTGTACCATTTTTATATATTTATTCATTAAAGGTGCATAGTTATGATTATTTCAAGTTAGGGTTGTTGACTAATCCAAAACTAGTCATGTGATACTAAAGTAAAGTTTGATGAAAATGCTAGTCTCTTGTTGTTAAATTTAAGGAAGGTTTGCACGTATGTGATCATATACACCAGGTCTATTACAGAGTTACAAATCAGATTTGGATGATAAAATTGATGAGGGATTTTGGCTGAGGTACATGTTGGGTACATGGTTGAGACAAGTAGTTGATGAGTTGGCACATACATGAGGTGTATAGTTGATGATGTTGGTACATCTTGATGAGTCATAGTTGATGAGTAGTTGATACATAATGGTTACATACTTGGTACATGGTTGGAGGCACTTGTTAGTAGTATTGTTGACACATGGTTTATGGATGATGTAGCATATTTGTATTGGTATATTATTAGAAGCACATATTGATCTTGGTGATCATTATGAGTTGGTGTGTTATGCTTGGTTGATGCACATCTTTGAGATTTGTCTTGGTGATTGATCTTGGTGAGTAGATATGATTTGGTTGATAATATTGATGAGACATGTTTTTGTGATAGGTTGTTTGGATAGGTTGTTGTGACAGATTATTTGTATAGGTTTGGTGCATGGTACAGGTTGGTGCATAGTCGATGCACTTGTTTATGATACAAGTTGATTGGTACAAGTTTATAATATTGTATCTCACAGTGATAGTGTGAAAATGGTTCCATCATTCTACTTATATTTCAGGGTGGTTGGATGGGGAAAGGATAGGTGGTTGTAGCCACCTTTCATTTGTAGCCAAAGAACATAAGGGTTTGTAGCCTCCTTCTAGTTGTAGCCAGATAATTAGGGAGTTTGAGCTTCCTTCAGGTTGTGGCTTGAGAAACTAGGGGGTTGGAACCTCCTTCTAGTTGCAACTGGAAAACAAGGGAATTTGGTGCTTCCAATGAATGTAATTCTTAAAGACCTATAAGAAAAAGAATTATGTGGTTTTCTCCCACTTTGGGTTTCCACGTAAAAACATTGGTGTACTGTGTACTGTGTATGTGTATGATTTCTCATTTGTTCATTGTTTATTTACTCTACAACTATTGGATGATAATGCTACATTGATATAACACTTGCATTGTATGGTTAAAAAGGATTAAATTTCTCTATTAATGATACACCCTCCCTCTTAGTAATCTAACAATTGGTATCAGAGCGGGTTCCTTCAGGAAACAGTTTAACCATTGGAAGGAGATTATGGATTATTCTGAGAATGGAGTACCACTATTTAATGGTCAGAATGGTTTAAAGTATGAGTTATGGAGTGGAAGGATGAAAGTATTTTAACATGCACAAGGGTATTATATTTGGCTATCAGTCGTTATAGGGTATGATAGTTCAAAAATGGAAAATACTGCAACCAAGAAGGAATTGAAGAAGAATAACAAAATAGCAATGGATTTAATCTGGGAAGGATTACCTAATTCGGTAAGATAAAAGTTTGGTAAATTTTCATCAGCCAAAGAACTTTGGGATAAGTTACATGACATATATTCTTCACCCATCACAAATTCAGAAAATGCCAAAGAATGTGCATATATAGATCAAGAAGAATCATGTTCACCGTGTCAAATAGATTCATAAGATGAAGAGTACATAATCACCTGAGGTATGTTGTTTTTCTTTAATTGTGAAAAACGTGGACATCTTGAAATAAAATGCCATGTAGGAAATGAGACAGAAAAATTAATTGAAAAGGAAGACAAGTATGAAGTATAATTGATTAGTGCTTTAGATCAACTAAGAGAAGAAAACAAGTCACTCAAGAAATAATTGATGAAACCAAAGGAAAGTGTTCACATTTTTGAAGAATCGCAACAGGTCATCAATAACTTAGGAACTCAACTAGAAGAAGCCAGAAAGATCGAAGAAAATATTGAATATAAAAAGGAGTATTTGGAAGCCAACATAACAACATAGAAGGAAGAAGCAGAAATGAGAGAGAAGATATTGACAGATCATCTTAAGGAAATAATTAATGATCTAAACTAGCTTGAGGCAAAGTTTGGTCAAGAAGTGAAAGGACTTGAAGAAGAAATAATCACATTAAAAATTAATCTTGAAGAAGTGAAAAGAACATAAGAAGTCATGAAGTCTCAAATAATGAAGAGAGAAGAAGAGGTTGAGGAGATTGAAGAAGAAGTTGTCACATTGAGAAGTAAAATCGTCAAGCTCAACAAGAACGATGAAGATACAGAAACATCCACATTAGTTATAGAGAATGAAGAGAAGCACTCTAGGTTGCTAGAAAAGAAGAATGAAGAAAATAGAAAGAATTATGCAGAAGTACTCAAAGGAAAGAATCATGGTCAATGAGAATCTAAGAAAACTATTGAAGATACATATTCAAGAAGACCATCCATGTTCACACCACAAAGAAGCTTCAATCATGATCATGACTAGTCAAGGCAGAAATTCATAAGGACTAAACCACAAAGAAGATCATTCACTTCCAGGTATGCAAATTTATTTTATGGTCATTGTTTTTATTGTACTAATTTTGGACATACGGTTGCAGATTGCAGGGATTATAAAAGAAATGTTCAAGCAAGAAGTGCATATGTGGACCCACATAACATTGAATGTTACAAATGTCATAACTATCGACACATAGCTAGTGATTGTAGAAGCATGATCGATACTTCCATGAAAGAGACCGTTGATATCAAATATAAGAAAGTATGGATAAGAAAACATGAAGAACAGGTGAACAAAGACCAGGTCCAAGAGATCACAAGATTGGAAATTGATCAGGGGATCAAATTTGCTCAATTTTCAAAGTGCTCGGATTGAGACGAAAACAGTGCCATTGCGTCCGTCTCGTTTTCCTGATTCCGACGGTATATTTATTTTTGCGAATGGAGTCCATATGGAGGAGATATCACGATTTGACCGCCAAGTCAAACAGGGAAAAATTAGGGATGCTGACTGTACCTGTCAGTACAGTCTGTACGGCCACGTGGAGGGTCGTACCATCTTGCTAACGTGGCAGTGTGATGACGTGGTGATTGTTGGTTGGATGTTCGTTGGTGAATATAGTGTTGACACGTGTCTCATTTGCAGCGAATAAGTTTTGGACACGTGGCCCAACCCATTGGCACCACATGTCACTCTCCGGTTGGTTGTTATGGTTGGTTGACTTGTGTAAAAGGTATTGGGTATGCGGGGTTCGACCCTGGGACCTCCCCCTCTATGCAAAGGCTTAACAAACATCCGCTAGCCAACTGTCCGCTATATGTTTCTTGTTTAAAAGGCGGGCAATATTATATTAAAATTTGCATTTGTTTATGTTGGAAAGGGGAGTCGGGCCGGGGCTTAGCCCCGACCCGTGGCTATATGGAAACATTTGAATATAACCGTGGCATAAGCCTTTCGGCGCACGTATTTTGAAATGTAATATATGTTATTACATATATGTTTATGCATTGTTATTCGTATTACAAATACATTGCAATATATTTATGTATATGGGTGTTGGCGCGTGGTTTTGAACCCGCGACCCATAATCCCTATTGCGCGCGGGGTTTAACATTTTGTTATACATTTTTTAATGTACGGTTAGCACGGTTTTGAAACGGGTCGACCACTTTTGCGCCCAGCCCGAGGACGCATGGGCATATGACCAAATGCCGAGGCGGTTAGGGGCTGGAGGCGCCCTAACCGTTCTACGGTTTGTACCGGTGTGCGGTTGCGTACGGGACTAGGTTCTTTACGCTTAAATGAGCGTGTGTGCCAGGTTTGGAGAACAAGGGGTGCAGATTGTAGAACCAGAGACAGCAAAGAAGGAGGGGAGACTTCAAGGAGGCTATCTTCTTCATTTTTCGACCGTTTCAGGTGCCGTCAGAGCCTAGACAGGGGTTTTGGCATGCTGCAGAGCCATTGGAGCAGTCATTTTGTTGATTTGAGCACTGTAAGACTTGTTTTTAAGCACTTTGAGAAATTTAATATAAAAGATCCATTTGGAGGCTGGACCAGGAGATGTAGCCCGGAGTGGGGTGAACTGCTTTATCAAGTTGTTGTGTTTATGTCTGATGTTCAATGATTTTTGAAGTTGTCTATGTTTATTTCTACATAAGTAATCCTTTATTATGTGTTGCAAATTGATCTGGTTGCCTTAAACACATAACATTTCACTTGCAATTTAATTTAATCAAGTTTATCAAGTCTTCGTCATATTTTTAGATCAGAAATAAAATGAGATGAAGAAAATTCTACAAAGAAATATGTTAGATACAAAAAGGTTTGGAAAATAACTAAAAGAAAAGAAGGATAGGTTAATAATGAACATGTTCAAGATATTTTACTTTCAGGCATTGTAGTGAAATATGAATCCATAGACAGAAAGAAATAAGTTAGAGCTCATAGAGATGATGAATCTACCAATGAATATGATGTTGAATACACATCATAGCAGGAATTGTTCTAAGACATCCGTCTTAGAGACTCTCAGGTAATATGAAAAATAGACAAGGGATTATATGTGATATTTGTGACAGACTAAAGAACCATCCTTTGAGTAGCTTGCATAGTTTGAGTAGACATATCCAGAGCATCCAGTTAGCAGAAATACGGTTTGATATATTAATCAATTGTAGTAGTGAAGACTTCATGATAGTATAGTGATAAATGGTTTAGCATTATGGAAAGTTGTGCAGTAGATTCTTGGACAATATGGAAAGAGATGTATTTGTAAAAACACTTATCATGTTTGGACAAATATATGACAATGGACGAGAGCATGGATTCACATATTGGTTTAGAGAGTGGTTCAGAGACAAAGGAACATTATCATAATGGATGAGAATTACATAGGAAATGGCTTGAACAATGCTAATGGATTCCAAATTGACATATATATTTTTTGGACAGATGCAATGCATGCAACAGTTCACATTCAAAGCAGAGTAATCCTTATAAACAACAATGGAAAAAATCCCTACAAGCTATGGAAAGGAAGACCAACAAATGTGAATCACTTCAGATTATTTGGAAGCAAATGCTACATCAAAAGAGAATATGGCAGAATGGGAAATTTTGACTCTCGTGTGGACAAAGGAGTACTTGTTGGTTACTCAAGTACAAGGAAAGAATACAAGTGTTCCAATCTAATATTGAACAAAGTTATGGAAAGCATCAATGTAACAATTGATGAAACAGGTGGACGAGAATCAAAGGAAGAAGAAAATTAATTAGTGGAACAACTTTACGAAGAAGAAGCAAAAGATGAAGAAGAAGTCTACATTGAACAACTAGAAGGATTTTAGTTTTCAGAAAACGCAGATTATGTGTACAAACTGAAGAAGGCCTTGTATGGTCTAAAACAGAATCCTAGAGCATGGTACTCTAGAGTTTATAAATATCTACGATAGGCAGGATTCAGAAGAAGAAGTACAAACAACAACCTGTACATCAAGGTAACTCAAGATATTATTTTATTAATTGAATTTTATGTTGATGATATTATTTTTGGAAGTATTGATGATAGGTTAAGCCATAAATTTGCAAAGGATATGAAGAATGAATTTGAAACATCATTACTTGGAGAACTATCCTTCTTTCTGGGTCTTTAGATACGTCAAAGAAACCAAGGAATTTTTATTTCTCAAACTAAGTATATCAGAGAAATCCAAAAGTGGTTCGGAATGGAAAATTGCAAACGAATTACCACTCCTATACAAACTAGTTGCAAGTTGAGAAACGATGACTACAAACCAGGGGTAATATAGGTCAATGATTGGTAGATTACTATATGTGACAACATCCAAACTAGATGTAATGCAAAATGTTGGAAAGATGGCACAATTTCAAGCAGCACCAAAGGAATCACATGTATTATAAGTGAAGAGGATTTTCAGATATCTCAAAGGAACAAAAGAGTTTGGATTATGGTATATAAAAGGAAAGGATCTATCACTTATTGCCTACACATATGTATATTGGGAAGGTTTCATTGTTGACCGACGAAGCACCAGTGGAGTAGCGTTCTACTTGGGTGAGTATTTAGTATCTTGGCTAAGCAAGAAACAATCATCGGTATCTTTATCTATAGCCGAAGCAGAGTATATTGCAATAACAAGTTGTTGTACTTAGGTTCTATGGATGAAACAAACTTTGACAAATATACAGGTTGAGTATGATGAGCCCATTCCAATCTATTGTGATAATACAAGTGCCATAAGTATCTCAAAGAAATTGATGATGCACTCCAAGATGAAGCACATTCCAATAAAGTATCACTTTCTATGGGAACAGGTTGCAGAGAACAACATCAGAGTTGAATATGTGGTCACAAAAGAACAAGTGGTGGACATCTCTGCAAAACCTCTCAAAGGAAGCCTTTGAGTATTTTATCCAAAGACTCAGAGTAATTTCTACTCCAAAATGAATGATTTTGAATGCTTATCTTATATGTCTTAGATTTACACTAGGAAGAACCATAAAGAGGATAGTTCAGGTTGGGGGATCAGTTCCAGGAAGAGTTCAGTCTGGGGGAGTATCCCCAAGGACAATTCAGTTAGGGGGAGCATCCCCGAATGGAAAGATACCTTTTCCATTGATGACAAAGGGGGGGATATTTATCAGATGAAAAGGTAAATTCTTCGAGAAAGAGAAAAGAGGCATGGTTCCACGGGGAGCGATGGTCATAGGGGGAGCATGAGTAATATGATTTCATTATTGCATCAAAGTGTTTCCATCAATTCCAAAGGGGGACATTGTTGATTATTTGTGTTGGTTGTCATTGATGTCAACACTTGAAGAAAGTTTGGTAGCAAAGTTTGGTAGCACTAAGGTTTGAGTAATGGACCCAAGTTTTTTTGATGGATAATGGTATGTGTTTTGATATATTTGCAGGCAAGACTATTCTAGATGGATAGTACATGTCATGTCATTTCCAATGGTATGTGTAACGTCACATAACTCCTCATGGTTAGAGATTTATGGCCATGTGAAGTTAGAAAACCTCCATGAGTCATCTAGAAGCCCCAAAAGATCAAAGTAGTCAAAGTGATTGCAAAGAATAAATTATTTAAATAATAAAGTGAAGTGATGAGTGTATTATAAGTCAAATTGAATACAAAGGAAATTATTTAAACAATAAAGTTAATGGAGATATTACTAAGTGGACAAGTGGTTAGAATAAGGTTATCCCTGAAATAAAGAAAGTGGTTTAATATGGTTAGAAGGTAATTTAAATAATAAACTGAAGTGATGAGTGTACTATAAGTCAAAGTGGATACAAAAGAAATTATTTAAATAATAAAGTTAATGGAGAAATTACTAACTGGACATGTGGTTAGAAGTGGGTTCACCCTAAAATAAGGAAAGTGGGTTTGGATGGTTATAAGGTAACCCCTTGATGAAGCTACATGAAAGTATAAATAAGAGGCAAGGTGTTATCACTGAAATTTCATCTGCAAATGGTTACAGGAATCTAACATCTCCAAACACCCATTAGTTCATCCATGGCCCAAAAAATGCATTTCCAAAGGGCACAAAACTATACAACTGGTTATAAAATCATCATGCGCTAAGGATACATAGGAATCGCACGCATGTGTGATAGTTAAAAAAAGCCAAAAAAACACACATGCGCCCGATGCGCGACTGTGGAGGCGAAAATCCGTGCATACCTCAGAACGACACATTTATGATTTTGGTCAGTCTTCCACCCAATTCTGGTTCATCTCCCAAGTAGATTTGACACCCAAATCCGAAATGAATCTGAGTGGGGGGTTGGTCAAAGACCTAAGGGTGCCCTAAAGAGCCCCTTGTTCACACTAAAGACTGGTTGAATAATGCCTCAAAGATTTTCTATAAAAAGAGGCCATGGGTGAACTATATTTCCAAGGAATTCATTTGTATTGTTATGTTGCCTATATTCTCATGGAGGATCCTCTTTTCTCATCAAGAACATACAAGCACCATTTCATTTAGCCATTCACATCACCTCTTGAGTGAATGAGATTTGGATTTCTTCACTATTTCCTTCTAGTTTCTTACTTGTAAGAAGAGCTCAATCATTGGGGGTTCAAGAGCCCTCCCTTGGAGGAAGAGGGGCCCATAAGTCTCCCTTTCTCTTTGGTGTTTTCCCACTAATAAAACTTATCCATTGGTGGCATCCATGTTGTTTAATTTTTGTTATATTTCTCTTATGCATTCTAGTTTAGTTTATTTTATTGTTATTAACTTATTTATTTGTTTATTTCTTATGCTTAATGTTTCTAACTCTTGCATTCACTATTTTCTTGTCCAGCTAACCCAACTGGACTTGTAAGCATCCTTATTTTGCTCATTTAGGTGATGAAAGGGACACAACAGATTGGTGACTCCACTGGGGATAGGTATCAATTTCCTCCCCATTTGGGTTGTTTGAGCACTTCTTTTCAGTTTATTTAACTTGAAGGAACCATAACTGGCCCATGCATGCCTGCAAAAAGTTAAATTCGGAGCTGAGCTGAGATAATTTCATCCGAAATTTTCTTCCCATCCATGTAACAGAAAGTGTGTGGGTTGTTTGATCCACAGACACATCTTTCGAGCACGTGCGCCAAACTCACTATGTTTCTCAGCGCATTCTAGCACCTGCGTGAGAAAGACATTTTTTATTTGCACGTAGGTGCCAAGTGCGCCTCTGTCTACTCTGTGACCCACGCATATGTCTAGAACATCACGCATTGTAAGTGTTTTTGTGATCTTTTGAAGGCCCTCAACCTTCTTAATATTGATTCTATGCAAATTGTAATATGCACCACACTTAGATTCCCTCTCCACATGAAGGGTTAGTCAAAACATAGGCACTTAGGGGGGTTAAGATCCATATTTATCCTCTTTTTGCTTTCATTTTTCCACATGGATGGCTTGCTTTGATTAAACATAAGTTGGAATCATTCTAAATCACAAATATAACCACTTGCATTGGGACCAGAAATTGAATGTCAATCTTTGAGTATGTTCTTCTCTTGCGCAATAGAGCGATCTTGAGAATCAGAAAAACGATCAAGGGAAGATTTCATCTCCCTTAAAAGACAAAATCTTTAGGAGAGGACAACATCCCCCTCGAGTCTCCTCTTAGTTTATTTTCAAACACATCTTAAATTTGTAAGGTCCCATACATGCCCACATGCTACAGAGATAGGATAGTTTTGAAACTACTTTCTTAGGTTACATCACTAAGGAATTTTAAATGTTTTGTAATGGGCCCATACATGCCCACATGTCCACAATATAGGATAGTTGTTGAATCTTTCTTAGATTAAATCACACTAGGGACTTAAAGGACTGGTAAGGACCCACATGTCCACATGCTATTTCTCTAGGGGCTTTAAAATTCTGCAAGGTTGTACCAATGGAATCTAGTAAATTAGGTAATAAAGACTTGTAAAGGACCACACGAAGTCCACATGCAGCAAGGTGACACCTAACTTATTAAAAAATTTGGCACACTTTCACTTGTTCACACACAAAGCCACTACTCACTCACATAGTTTCAGCTGGAATCGTGGAGGTTGAAGTAAGTTTCCTCCAAAGGGATCCCGAAACACCCCACCCTTTTCTTGATGAAACTATCCACTCCCACTTAATTTCAACAAGGTTTGTTCAAACCCCCAATCTCTCAAACAACCACATCTAAAAATTTTCTAAACAACTCACTAAGTTTTCCTCCACAGGAGGTGCCAAAAGACATTTTTCAGTCTAGGTAGGATCTCAGGGATAGGCATCAAAATAAATCCCCATTATCTGGTTCTTACATCTTCAAACATTAGAAGTTGACAAATAGAGAACTTTTAAATCCTCCAAGTCAAGTGTTCCTACACCATAAGGCAGGGAGATACCCATGAAGGGTTGAAGGCTGAGGTATGGTTGTTATGTGTGTCCCCCCTTGAGGCACCCACCTCTTGGACGGAATATAGCCCGTGACCCATTTCTAAGGCCGAAAATCTAAATGTCGCACTTTGACAGAGGTACCTAGTGACCAAAATTTAGGACATCTACCTAGGTGGCAATTGTGAGTTGTAATTGCACCTTGATCGGATTTTGTGTGGCTATTGCAAAATATCGCCAGATCTTTCAGGATATGCACCCTCTACCCCTCATTATAACCAAGTACTTCATCCTTCACTAGTTCTTATTCTGGTGTCTTCAGAACCCACTGTTGAGTGTTATTTGAGAGGAAGGGCGTTATGTCTTTTAGGACACGAGAATTTATTTTCTTTGTTCTCCCACGCGGAAAAAATACACCTATCCACTTATATGATTCTTTATCAATTGATTCATGTATGATGCTCTTGTGATTACATGCGATTGTGAGATATATTGTGAAGGTTCAAAAAATTATAGCAAAGACTCTTGTTCATTTATTTATCTCATCACCATTTTTCACACATACACTTTTCTATTTGGACATCATAGGGGACCCACAGAATCCCTGTCATTCCAGATTATTGCTAAATATACCTCCTATTCTAGGAGGAGTTCCTATTCTTTCCAACTCATTGGCTCCACCTTCTCACATCCCTGTGAGTGCTACTGTCTTGGGATCTACTTTTCTTGGTTCCACTTTACTTGGGTCCACTTCCCAAGGTCAACCGTCCACTCTCTCTCCTTTACATGGAAGCAGGGGGGAAATTTCTTCCAAAGGGGGAAGTACAACCCCACCTAACCCCCCTCATGGGTCAGGTACACAAACCACTCACACCATGGCTGGAACTAACCCTCCTCAGGGGTTAGGTACAAAAAAATTTCCCACCATGACAGGAATTAATCCTCCACCACAACCTCAGATGCCATACTTGGCTTCCCTCAACATACTGGATCTGACTAAACTCACCAATGATCCTATATTACATCCACATGGCCTACAATGCCTACCAAACTCCCTTCATACATCCCCAAATTTGAAGGAAAAGCAGGAGATGACCGGGTCAACCATATCATGACCTTCCACTTATGGTTCTCTTCAAACAGCATCATGGACGACTCCATCCGCTTGAGATTATTTCAATGCACACTCACTAGCCCATCAGCCAAGTGGTATGTAGAAGAAAAATTTGGGTCCCATGTGACCTTTGAATCTTTGGCCAAAGAATTGTTTACCTTCTTTCAACTACCAATCCATCATGACAATGGTCTCGAACTGCTCTCAGAGTTTAAACAAACCTCTACCACACACATCGCTGACCACATTCATGAACGGCATCGACGACGTAGTCTATGAAAAGTTGAAGCCACTAAGAAACAATGCCTTAATTGGTTTCTCAAATCACTTGTTTCCCTTCTTGCCAAGGATGTGGCTGCCACCTTCCCCTAGTCTGAAGAAGAAGCCATCAGCAAGGCTCAACAGTTTGAAATCATTTATTCATAGTCATGATACTTATATACAGTATGACCTGATGCCCTGAGACCCGTGCCATTCGACCAGAACAAACATGGGATGTCTCACTCTGTAGATGGATTGTTTGGTACCACTACACACCACAATCCACACCTCCAACAACCACCTATATATGGAACACCTCAATATCTGTCGGTATATGGAGGATCCCCTTATTATCCTCCTTCCCCTTATCAACAACCATACCCCTTTTCCCTCCCTCCACCCATAAGTGGACCCCTGTCGGCACCCATGACATGCTCGGATCAAAGAATATGGAAATGGACCACGTCCCCCAGTACCACCTGCCCCTCAGTAGGCCCCACAACAATATGTGCAACAACCACCCCCAGCCATGCTGCAAAACCCTATTCCACACCAAGGGGTGATGAAAACCCAATATGAGATGAACCCTACTCCACCACAGATGGGACAGTATCCCAACTCGGGTACTTCTATAGATCGCATTATCCTCCTCACTAGCGAGGAAGAAGTTCTTCTACAAAAGTGTAGTCGGCAATACAGTGCACCCCCTGAATCTGATCCCACTACCTCGAAAGCATCCCCAATCACAAGTGGACCGCCTTTAATGATTCCACGTCCTAATACTAAAACTCCCTTTTGTATTCCTCGCATCCCTTTACGATGGAATGTCAACAACCCTTAGGTTAAGGTAGCACACAATTACAGCCTGGTCGATGACTTGGCACAATATTTTGTTGCCATGTCAGTTTTAGAATTCCTTCAAACCTATCCTACTCAACAAAACTCCTTACTTTCTGCCCTAGTGGGAGTCAACCCTGCTGACACTCCGCTCATCACCTTTGATATTGATAGTGGGGAACCCCGTCTCCCTGCTTTGGTCTCTTTCCAAGTACCGGTTAAAATCAGGAAGATCACAGTTCATCGCTACATCATTTATGAAGGTGCACCCACATGCATCATGTCCAAAACCATATGGAAAAAACTAGGCTCCCCTGAGCTCATACCATCAACCATCACTCTGAAAGCTTATGATGGATGCCTATCCTCTCCTAAAGGGCTCTTTCAAAATGTCCTCATTGAACTCGGGGGCAAGACTATCCTCATTGACATTGAATTTATTGATGCTCCACTTGATTACAACATCTTGTTCGAACGTAGCTACATGTACGCTATGAAGACGGTGGCCTCTTATGTGTTTCGTACAATGATGTTCCCCCACAATGGGAAGATCATCACCATCGACCAAGTATCACATTATGAGCCCAACCCTTCCTCTAACATTGATAACATCTTACCTTTTGTCCACACTAATCCCGAATCCTACACACTCATCGAGATGGGTCCCAAAATTTTGAAAGACCCATCCTTGCTAGGGACATACCATGGAGCGCCACCGCCAATACATCCCTCAACACAATTCTACGTCATCTCATCCAATGGAAAAGAAACTAGAGATACCCTTCCTACCATAGAGGCTTCCTTACTATCTGACATCTCATTGGTTGCAAAGCTCCTTCCTCAGGAATCCCCTACGAACTCTTCATCTCCACATGTTCCCAACTTTACCCTCCCCCAGGGACACATCCTGATTTGGGAGATAGTCCCCCGATCCATTACTAAATCCCTTTATTTTACCCCCCAGCGAGCGTACAAGATTTCCAGGTAGCCACAACGCTTACCCTTCCCAATATGATATTGGAAATCCTAGCATGGTATCTACATCCACCTACGATGGTCCCTCAACCATCCCTCCCTCCCCAAACAGAAGGAATCCCGATGCAAATTCCAATACTTACTCCAACTGCACCACCATCACATCCCCTTTCTAGCACCACTGCTACAGCTGGGGGCAGATGAAAGAATAAAGAGCCCACTGCTCCACTTCCCCCATGAGTTTAGCCTCCTTAAGCACTATGTGAAAAATACGGACACCCCACCAATAAATGCTCATCTCTTCCAGAGCTATGAAATTTAATTCAACTCCCTCGGGAAATGACACCCCTCGTCACTTGCTCCATCACTACCACTACATCCCCTAATACAAGTAACAAAGGGATACAAACCAAATTCGCATGTGCCATCTGTTCAAAGTATGGCCATGTTGGCAGCTCTACAGTTTTTTCACCTTTTAAATCGACAAAGAAAAAATCCTTGTAGCTACCTACGCTTTGTGACAAGTATTGATGTTTGAAGGTGACGTTTTTGGCTATAAGAGGTCGTGTCAATTGTTCTTTCCTTTTTCATTTTCTTTCTTCATTCATGACTAAAAGCATGAATGAAGCATTATGATCGTAATCTGAATTGTATCTAAGGCTTATGTGCTAAAGAAAGGTTGATGTTTTTACAAATCTTTTAGTGAGTATTGTTTTCTTTGAAGTCTATTATATATCAATAAAACCTTTGTTATAATTTTCTCATTCGATTATGAGGTATATCTTGAGTTTTTGACAAAACACCAAGAATTGATTGCATTTACACTTTGTTTTCATTCCATTATGATTCTTGGTAGTTTTTTTTCGGTCATTATGCTTTGGTTTGTAAAACATCTCTTCTCCTAAACCTTAGAAAATCAACTCCACTCTTTACACAAGGATGAGATTCGAATACACCCAGTCGTACCCTATACTCCGTTGGAGGTGGCAGTCTGAAATTGACATATCCATCATTTCAAGTTAAGTCCTAGGCTTCTCTCTGTACCCTTGACAATTCATTACAAAGGATGCCCGATTTTTGTATGAAACCCCTCATGCCTTCATTTAATCGTGCTAGGGTAATAGTGGGTTTTGTTCTTTTGGTTCTTGCCCTGGTCTCTTCTATTTTAAAAACCCTTCATGATTATAGTGATCTCTTTCTGCCTTTGTCACTATTTTTCTGGTGAAACCTTATGGCCCTTTTCATCTGAGTAGATCCGAGAAACCCTAAATTTTTACACATTTGTTATTACATAGCAGAGTTTAATCCCGTTTTTGCTTGTTGGAGACACGATTTTGTGGGAGAGATTCTAAGAAAATCACTGCGAATTAGAACAAACCCTTTAAAACCCAGAACGTAAAGGAGCCCATTTACCTTCATCGCAAACAGATTCTTCAAAAACGATACAGTTTCAGAGGTATGCTTTGTTTTTTAGACAACATTTTTTTAGAAATTTTGTTTCATCTGAGTTTTCCCTTTCTTTCCCTTTCATCTCTATGGGTTTGAAGACATGCAACAAATGGATGAACTCTGTCATAAACAGAAGAAAAAATCTGCTATCAAAGTCCTGTGTGTTAATCTACACAATTTCTATCTCTTCGCTCAACCAAACTTTGCTCTTTGGATAATCTTCGGGGGTAAGAAACCAAAGTGTTGTTGTTTTCTTTAGAATAACTTTGGAACAGGTAAGGGATATGTAGAAAAGAAAGCTTTTCTCCTACTCTTGTTTCTGAGTTTGATCAAGGCTTCATTTACAAATCAATAATCCAGTTTTAATTTGACAAACAAGAGGATTAAGCAGGCTAGATAATACTCAAACAATTTCACTATTTTAAATCCAGATTTGTAGGTATCCTCTTGGTCAAATTGCAGAGATAGTGAATAGTTTTTTTTGTTTTTTATTTGATTCTGATTTGAAAATAAAATAGATTAGATTTTTTATTTTTTTTTCCTATTTCAGCTAGCTACAGAAACCTGTAACTTATCTTTTTTTTTTTAAATTAGTTTGAATTCAAGTCATTTTTTTTAAATTAGTAATTAGTTATTAATAATTATCTAACATTGCTCTCATTTCATTTTTTTAGGACATAATGTATCTGAGGTTGATATAATGGGATGGATCATGCTAGACTTAGTTGATTTGTTATCTCTTTATGCTTATTTTTTATTTGGATAAAAACTTTCATAGATTCTGGAAGATATAGTAGATCATGAGAGTTTTCAGGCCTCCTATATTTGTAAAGTTTCAGACATTTTTGAGATCTACTCCTATCTTAGAAGATAGAAAGTTAAGCTTACATAAACTCTTTAAATATTATGTACTTTGTAATGAAAACCATCCTGGCCTGGGGCTGAAAGATGGACAATTAATTTACAGAATTGAATGAAACAGAAATACATATTACGGCTTTAGCTTCTTTGTGTATGGTGTCTTTGTTTAAGTTTTGTTTACCCTGATATGATAATAAGTGTTGATAGTTTTAGTCTTCATGTTGTATTATGTGTTGGGATAATTCCTTTATAAATGTTGTCTATATATGATGCCTCAGATATTAAAGAAGAATGATCACATATTCATCTCAAATTACAAGATTTCTCTTTAATTTTCGGTTGAATGTTTAAATGCAATATTGTTACAGTGGGATTTATCTCAGTGTAATTGCTTGCAATCATAAGATCACAGTAACTATTTGTGTCATTCGTTTTGTTATTAAAACTCAATTGCCAACACATTGTTCTGCATTTATTCGGATCAATTTTAAGGTTCATTGCAGGTTTCCCTCTTGGACAAGGTGTTTGCATGATCTCTAATTGAGCAGATGTTGGATGCAAATCATTAACTCACTGACAGGTTAGCTTATTTATATTATTTTTGGTAGTTATTTATTACTGTAATGCAAATAGATGGTTTGTCCTTGACTATCCATATATTTCTGTTTCATAGTATTTTTCCTTATTATTTTAGATGTATTAAGAGAAAACACAAAAAAATATCTTATGTCCTTTCTTTATATGTTGTTGTTAAACAAGCCATTTTCACATTGATTTTTGTGAGTTTAGATTAAAACTTACAACTTGTATAGCATGCACATAAATAATATAGGCAGATCTTCTTTTTAAATACTATATACAATAGTTATATATATTTATGTACATATATATATTAAGTGGTTATTTAATAGTTAGCTCTTTTATTTCTTTTATTTGTTTGTTCTGAGACTTTTAGATTGGCCAATGGAGTTATTAAACCCGTCATAACAAGTTATACCAAACGTCTTGGGCTATTTAGATAACCCCCCTACCTCTTCACCACCAGAAGGCAACCACACAGTGGCAGTCACCAACAATACTCCCCTAAATTCCCTATATTCTCAACAGTTCCATTGCAACGAAGACATCCTTGAGGAATTAACTACCCTTGATTTCCCATGGGATCCACTCCATCACTGAGCGCTCTTTCTTTCACGGGAAGCCTTTGCGCCTCCTAACCAAAACTTCATATACGCAATCGAAAACAAAGACTTTCTCCCATCAGGGCACATAGATTGGTTCAATAACCCTATCCTTGCCCTCAATGCTTTTGAATAAGGCAACATGGAAAACATTTCCCCCACCGTCAAAATTGATACTTCCATCAAACCTGGAATCATAGAGGAAATAACCATAGGCGCAACATGCTCTCCTGGAGAACTCATAGCTTACAAATCTCATAGCAAGAGTTTAGAGTCAAAACACTGGGTTTTGATGATCTCAGGGACATGTATAGAGATGATCCAGATTTTAAGGAGGCATATGAAGCAGCTGAGAATTCAATTCTCAGGGACAGAAGCCAGTGGATAGAATACATGATCCAGGAAGGATTATTGTTTAAGGGTAATCATCCAAAATGCTCCATGAGGGACAATTTGTTGAAGGAGAAACATAGTGGAGGATTGGTTGGACATTTCGGTCATGACAAGACGTTCCTAAAGTTAAACGAGTCATATTTTTGGCCAGGAATGAGAGCATACGTCAAAAGATTCGTGGACAGATGTAGAATTTGTCAGCATTCAAAAGGGAAGAGGTAGAATGTAGGCTTATATCAACTGTTACCCATACCTGAGAGGTCGTGGGATGCAGTCAGCATGGACTTCATATTGGGGCTGCCGAGAACAAAAAGAGGCTTTGACTTGATCTTTGTAGTGGTAGATAGATTTTCTAAGATGGCACACTTCATACCGTGTCAAAAAACCAGTGACGCAACTCACATTGCAAAAATTTTTTTCAAAGAAGTTAGTCAACTTCATGGCATACCAAGGAGCATAGTTTCATATCGAGACACCAAGTTCATGGGACACTTATGGAGGACCTTATGGAAAAAGCTGGGAAAAAACTTGTCATTCAGTTCAGCTTATCATCCTCAGATGGATGGACAGACAGAAGTTGTGAATAGAAGTTTGGGAGACTTGCTGAGGAGCTTGGTAAGAGAACACCAAAATCAGTGGGACAATATTCTGCCATAGGCGGAATTTGCTTATAATGATTCAATCAACAGAAGCACAGGGCAGAGTCCATTCCAAATTGTTTATGGGACACAACCAAGAGGAGTATCTGAACTGAGGGATTCAAAATGGGATGAGATAAGAAGTGCCAGTGTAGAAGAGTTTGTTGAAGCAATGAAGGAACTTCACAGCCAGGTGAAGGAGCGATTGCAGAACTCGAGCCAAGAGTATAAACGCAGAGCAAATCAACACAGGAGACAACTTCAATTTGAGGTTGGTGATTTGATTCTGGCACATCTGAGAAAGGAAAGTTTCCCAAAGGGGACATATAACAAACTGAAGATGAAGAAGATCAAACCATGTAAGGTCTTGAAGAAAATTGGGGCAAATGCTTATGAGATTGAATTACCCGATGGGATCGGAATTTCTCCGATATTCAACATCTCAGATTTGTACCCTTACAAAGCTGAGGAAGCAGAAGCATGTAATGAACAACCAGAGGTTCAGTGGAAAAAACAGATGCCAGTTGCAGAGAAGCCACAAATGGAAAGCATACTGGACAAAAGAGTTAGTAAGAGGACCAGGCGAAAGGAATATTTTGAATACTTGGTCAAGTGGAAGGGACATCCAGTTGAAGATGCCAGCTCGGAGAATGAAGCAGAGATCCAAAAGCATGGACAGACCATGTGAGAGCTCATGGACAGGAGCCCATGAAAATTTTCAAGCGAGGGAGTATGATGTAGGAGCATCGCCAACAACAAGCGAGCATGGGACAAACGCCAACGCATTTTGGCACATGATAAATTGTTTGAAATGTTTTGAAGTTTGATACGCCAAACATAAATGAAACAATTAAGAAAGGGCGTACTTGTATATTGTAATCAAACCTTGAGTGTCCTGCTCTCATCTGAAGGACTAAAAAGCATTTATGTTAGTAAATGTAAGTAGGTAGCTTTGAATTCTTAGATTAGACAGTTTTAGGAGCCAGAGGGAAAATAGATATAGACACCCTCACTTGTATCATTGTAACATTAGCAACATTATCAATTAAGAGAACATAGAGAAGAAGAAGCAGAGAACTGTGTAGAGTAAAAACCCATGTACAAAAGTTCTGGATAAATACAAAGATCTTTAGTTCAAACTCATGGTGTTCAATTGCTTTTTGTGTTTGTACATGTTGATTGATATATGCTTGTTTACTCTCTGTTATGCATTTTCTTTGATGCGTGAATGTATGATTTCATATTTAATGTCTGAAATCTGAAGAGGGGGAGAGTAAGGAAATGAGTTTCAATTGTTTCTCTGTCTGAGAAAGGGTTTTCTTGCAAGGAGTGCAGTGAAATTGTCTGCAAGGTGTGCATTGACAGAAGTCAGAGTTCGTCTCTGCAAGCTCAGGAGGGATAACATTGTTCTCATTCTCCCAGAAGTGCAAGTTAAGCATAGGAGTTGTGCAAGGGGTGCGTTGGCCGAGTAGATTCTCAGAGTTTGTAACCTGAGGGAAGAATTGAAGGATTGCTGCTGCAAAAAAGAGTGCACATAGTCTAAGAATTCAAATACTTGGAGTGTATTTGAAGAAGTGTCGCAAGGAGTGTGCGCAGAAATTTTACCGAAAGGACTTGAGGATTTTTCAATCAAGCTCAAGAGGGATAGGATCTTCGAAGTTGTCGAAGAAAATCTCAGGAGGTTTAGTACCTTGAAGAGTTCAAAGGGGAGGTGTTGCAAACTTACTTGCAAGCAGATAAGTTCCAGCGAAGGAATACTGTGTTCGCTTCGCAAGAGTCGTCAAGGAGGCATTGGACGGTCAGAATTTTTCGTGGAGAATTCACGAAGTCCCGAGAGCCATCGGATCGTGCAGAGGACCAAGGGAGTTATGGTTTAAAACCTTTACATCAAGATTCGCAAGGTTGTGAAAGGCGAAGTCGCGAAACCATGAAAGAATCTGAGACGTCCGTTAGAAGGACATGTGTCGCGAGATCACCCATATCGGGGATTCGTACATCGGAGGTCAAAAAGAGAAGTCCTTCAACTTCACAAGTGGTGAAGTCATGAGATAATCCCAGTCGTCCATCGAAGGAGGACAGGTTGAAGAGATCAAGGGATCTCGCGAACTCGGAGGTTCACAAAGTGAGAGCCCAAAGATTGGGTTCTCCAAGTCGCGAGTGGCGAGATCGCGAGGAGCTAGGACAGACATAAGATCTGAGCCAACAGGGGCCATTGGATCACTCATGTAATCTCATTTCGGGGTTTTTTGGGTTGAAGAGCCGAAAGCTTAGCATCAGGATTTGCGAAGTCCGAAACTCCAAAAAAGGCAGGAAGTTCCATTGTGGGACCCGTGTTAGTGACGTGTCGAAATTTCTACATTTCGGCATATCGACGGATAGGAAGTCGATACTTTTGTCCCGAAAGTGCAGAACTCGCGAGTTGCAATAAGGAGTAGCGAGGAGTTCGGGATATCGACACTTCGGGTGTCGGGATACAAGGAGGTAGTGCTTCGGGAAGCAAAGTCACGAAGTGTCGAAGCTGGGCATGAGGGACACGTGGTAGAACCGCAAGGTGGGCTCGTGCAATAGATAGGCGGACACGTGTTACCTAGAAATAAGGAGTCAACACCTATTGACCTCTCGCATCTAGGGGATTCGTGAGATAAGGGAACGAGGGTTCAACCCTTCAACTTGCGAAGTCGCGAGCAACGAGAACGTGGGGAGAAAAGTCAACATCGCTTCTTGGGGTTTTGTGAAAAGAAGGTGCCAAGGTTGGACGCCACAACTCACGAAGGTGCGAGTAGCGAGAGGAGCTAGTGTTAAGCCTAGCCGATGGTCATGCGCGGAAGGCACTGACAAAAGAAGAGTTATACCCATTTCATAATCTCGGGTATCGCAGGATTGAGAAGGAAGAGTCGGGAGTCACGACTCACAAACTCGCGAGTTGTGAGTTGCAACAAGTGCCTTTGGAATTGGGCCTTGTTCATAGCGTTGTGGTCGCACAAAAGGGTGAAGCTTGCACCTAGTGTTGTTCGCACAGGGAAGCTACCAAAAAGGACCTGTGGATCGATAATTTGTGATTCCAGCAGGGAATCTAAAGAGCTGATTCGGCTCGAGGG
Source organism: Picea engelmannii (assembly GCA_009831015.1). NCBI lineage: Eukaryota > Viridiplantae > Streptophyta > Pinopsida > Pinales > Pinaceae > Picea > Picea engelmannii. The sequence continues at coordinate 961,488 of ML778025.1, forward strand.
AGATAAAGAACGATCCTTTAAGCGGATCTCGGCCCGAGAACTGATAGGTATGCGTCAGCCATCTTAGTAGCAGGATTTCTTGTCCAACTAGGGGATGATGACCCTCAGCATGTAATTTACTACATTAGGAACGTCCTTGTTCTGTATCCAGTTGGTATCATCTTTTATAAATATAAGTGCTCTTTGTTATTGTATTATTTACCTGTATATGAATGTATTTTGTTGTGTATTTATTTATTGTTTAATTGAATCTTTAGAATTTGCATGCCTGCTGGTTATTATTGTGCATGTCATTAGATATTTTATTTTATGTGTCCTTATTACTTTAAAAAGGTATCGGTAAGATAAATAATTCCAACGGTGGGCTTGAGGGTAGCGTACCCCGACCTGTGGGTCGCAGGGTGTGTTACATATTGGTATCAGAGCTTCTGGTTGAAAAATCGGACTAGTATGGGTCAGGTCTATTGGTGAGAGTCTCATGGTTGAGATTGAATTCTGACCATGAAGTTGAAAATCTCAGGAGGAATGGCATTGCAAAGTCTATGAAAGAGATATAATGTCAGAGATCCTTTGTAAGGGTTCAAAGGATCATGACTGTCCCTTTCAAATTCGGGAGTGATCACCACTGTGGGATCAAGAGAGATATGGGATCATTAGATCGAAGGGTAGGTGAACAAGGTTCATCCAATGAAGGAGAAGAAAAGGTTAAGTCACAGCCATCAGATCTCATTTTAAATAAATCAACTATGGGGAGGCATTGTGGGGATTGGTAAGAAAATTAAAGTTGTTGCAAGTTGTGAGCCCGCAATCACTCAGGATCATTGATCTTTCTAGATCAACAGATCAATGATGGATATTGATCCCACTACAGACGAGCATCTTCGCTTTGTGGAGATCGGAAAGAAAATTAAAGAGTGAGTGATTTGAGTCTCTGCAATCACTCATGGCCATCGATATTCCAGGAAGAAAAAAGAAGAATATGAGTGAGTAAATGACTCCTAAATCCTGAAGCTCTGAAGAACCGGAGTAGATATGGACCATTGATCGAAGTGGACACATGCTGGGAGATCCTGCACTCTGGCAGATAACCACTTCGAAAGAAAGATGGATGCGAATATCTAGAACTTTCGAAGTCCCGAAGTCTGGAGTTGATACGAACCGCCCGATAAGGGAGACATGCGTCGACAGATTGGTCAGTTTGAGAATTCAGAGTTTGGGAGAATTCGAGTGTGCTAGTAGGGAAAACTCCCAAAGCCCAAAGTTCCAAAGCCTAAAGAGCCGAAGCAATTCACAATCATTGATCTTTGAGAGACATGCATTGACATATCATCAACTTCAGGTCAAAGAACTACGGGAGAAAGTGAAGGAGGAGAGTTTTAAACTCTCGAAGCCCGAAGAGCTGAAGCAATTCATAGTCGTTGATTTGTGAGAGACACGCATTGACAGATCGTTGACTTCAGGTAGAATCACTCCAGGAGAAAGTGAAGGTGAAGAGTTTGAAACTCCCAAAGCCCGAAGAGCCGAAGTGATTCATAGTTTTCGATATGCAGGAGGACACACGCTGGTAGATCGTGAACTCCAGGTGGAAGCATTTCAGGATGAATAAAACAAGGGAAGTTGAGATATTTTAAGGTCGAAGTCCCAAAGTGGACTAGAGTCATTGATTTGAAGTGGATGCATGGCGCATGATATAGAACTTCGGGTATGTAGTAATTTGGGGTAAAGCAGAGGCCGAAAGTGTCGAACTCTTGAAGCGTGGATTCCCTAAGTGGATCTTGATCATTGATCAGGAATGAGGACAAGGACTGTTGATCTGGTCCTAGATGAAGGTTACTAAGTTGTGAAGCACCAGGAGGGTAAGACCTGGGTCATATCCCAAGGTCACAGGCGATGAAGGAGCTACCACCTGTCAATGTGAGATTGGAACATGGTGCTAACGAAGCAGGACCCATGAAAATTCGTCGATATGTGAACGGAAAATCAACGATGGGGGACCATTGCGGGGAGAGGAGGAAAAATTAGTGGATGTACTAGTTCGCAGCCTGCTATTTTCCAGCATCGTTGATCTCGTCAGGACAAGGGATCAATGACCGTGATTTAAAGGAGCTTTGGGTGAGAAATTTTCAGATTGAGGGGATAGAGCTCTCTGATAAAGAGTGAGCACATTGTCAGCCTGCAATTAATTTTGAACGTCAATCTTATCCCTCAATCAATTTTCAACCACACGTTCTTCGATATAGTAATTTTCTAACAGAAAAAGCGCCAGGAAGGATTTGGCTGCGGTTTCGAGTCGTCGTCACCTAGGGAAGTGGTTTGAAGGGAGTGCCTGTGCAGAATTAAATTTTGTATTGACTAAGGGATAATATGGAAGTGTTATACGGTGCATATTGATACATATATGTTCTTCAAAGGAGTTGTAGCATTGTTGACAAATTTTGTCTATCATAAGCATAATTCTAACAAAATGGTCACTTGGACATTTTGCAGAATTAACAGATTAAACATATCAGCTCGGAATGAAGATTCGAGATATGGGAGAAGGTGAGGAAGCCTCCAACCATGAAAGAGAGGTCTAAGACTAGAATACCAGAGTTGGTAATGCAGAGACAGAGTCCAATGGACGCAAGGGAAGAGGAGAGAAGGAAACTATAATAGAAACTATAAGAATCCTAAAAATAGAAGTGCAGAGATACAAAGCAGAAAATCAGTTGCAGAGGCAAACAAAGAGAGGATCAAACTCAAAACAAGAGGAAGAAGGCAGGTTTCATGAAAGAAGAGATTTGGTTATTTGATAAGTTCCATAAGAACTCATAGACACCACTCACCTCCTTACTCAGAAAGAAAGTTTTGTGCATCGAAAGATTCCATAAGCAGTCCATAGGTGTCTCTTGTTAGGCACCAGAGAAGGAGACAGGAAGTGGACAGTTTTCAAGGAGAGTTGAGGAAGCTTAAGCCACCCTCCTTTTATGGTGAAAAAGAAAGGCAAAATGATGTCAAAGCATGGTTTCTTGGAATCAGGAGGTATTTCCAATTGCATAACTATTCATCAAACCTAGAAGCCAAGATTTCCACCTACCATTTACACAAGAAAGTTGTAATGTGGTGGGATCAATTGAAGAAAGTTGAACATATTAATGAGATTAGGATCACCTGGAAGCTGTTCAAGAAGTAATTCTAGAAGGAGTACCTCTCAGATCATTTCTATGACAATAAACTGCAGGATTTCTTTGAACTGAAGTTGAGAAGCATGACTATGGCAGAATATGAGAAGAAGTTATTTGGATTGTTAAAGTATGTCAGGTTCATTGATGATGAGAAGGTGAAAATACAAATATTTCTAAGTGGACTGCCAGCCCTTTATAAAGAAACGATTAGGTATGATGATCCCAAGACCTTGATTGAGGCCATCAGGAAGGCTAAATATCTGTATGAGCAAGGCCATGGAAGAGATTCCTTATAGAAATCTTGGAAGGATAAAAAGAAGGAGAATTCCAATAAGAGGAGGAAAGGGTTTAAACCTCCCTTCAATAGGAATGAGCCTAATAGAAATCATCAAGATAAGTATGCTAAGGGTGAATCCAAGAAACAAGAATCCTTGGGAAAAAGGGGAATACCACCAATTCAATGTTGGGGATGCAAGGAAGATCACATGTACAAGGATTGCCCACACAGAAAAGACAGAGTGAAGACTATGCACAATGTCCAAGAGGCTGCAATAGTCGAAGATATGGGAAGAATATATGAAGCTTTAGATGATTGACAAGAAGAGTATAAGTCCAATATGATGAAGGTGGAAGGTAAGATCATAAATCATCATGTTGTTATTTTAATTGATTCAGGAGAAAGCCATTGTTACATTGATCCTAAAATAGTTGATAGATTACATTTGGAGAAAAGTAATCTTGAAAATTCAAGTTTGGTTCAGTTAGCCATTGGAACCAAAAGGAGAATCCATGATATGGTCAAAGGATGTTCCATAAGTCTTATTGGTGTGAATACTAGTGTTGATCTAAATATCATACCATTGGGGTCTTATGATATTTCAATTGGAATGAAATGGTTGGGAAAGCATCATGTTGTCCTATATTGTCATAGAAATACATTTACATGTCTTGATGAAGATGGAAAATAGAACACTTTGAAAGGAGTTCCAAAACCCATCTCTATAAGGGAGATTGCAGCCTTACAACTGAAGAGATGTTTTAGAAAAGGATGTCAATTGTATGGATCTCATGTAGAAGAGATAGAAAATACAAAGGGTCCAAGACTTGAAGTTTTTTTGGTACTACAGGAATTTGAAGATGTATTCCAAGAAATACCAGGGTTGCCACCAAAAAGGGAGATAGACTTCTCAATTTATGCAGTGCATGGAGCTACCCTGGTGTCAAAAACAACTTACAGAATGAGAACACAATAGTTAAAAGAATTACAAATCAAGTTGGAGGAATTGTTGAAGAAAGGGTACATATGTCCAAGTGTTTCACCTTGGGGAGCAAGAGTACCTTTTGTCAAAAATAAGGATGGAACCTTGAGGTTGTTTATTGACTTTAGACAACTGAATAAGTATACTATAACGAAAAAGTATCCTCTACCTAGAATTGATGACCTATTTGATCAGCTAAGAGGAGCAAAGATATTCTTGAAGATTGACTCGAGGTTAGGATACCATCAGATAAGGATCAAGGAAGAATACATTCATAAGACAAACTTTAGAATCAGGTATGGGAATTGTAAATTTGTAGTGGTGCCATTTGGACTGGCCAATGCACCAGTTGTCTTTATGTGCTTAATGAATGGCATATTCAAAAATTATTTGGATAAGTTTGTCATAGTGTTCTTGGATGACATACTTATCTATTCTAAGTTTGAAGAGGAGAATGAACATCAATTAAGACTGGTATTTCAATTGATGAGAGAACATCAGTTGTATGCCAAGTTGAGTAAGTGTTCTTTTTATCAAAAGAATATCCATTACTTGGGACACATTATTTAAGAATATGGCATAGCAATAGATCTAGAGAATATTGAAGCTATTAGAGGATGGCCAACACCCATAAATGTGTCAGAAGTCAGATATTTTATGGGATTAGTTGGTTACTACATAAGGTTCATAGTAGGGTTCTCTAATATTTCTCATCCCATCACTTCTTTTCAAAATAATAGAACTAAATTTGAATGGACACCTAAGTGTGAAGAGAATTTTAATGTGTTGAAGGAATTACTTACTAGTGCACCTGTGTTAAAGATTGTTGACCCAAATGAAATTTTTGTGGTATGTACAGATGTATGTAAGGAAGGACTTGGGGGAGTCCTGATGCAAAATGGACATGTCATTCATTATGAGTCCATAAATATTAAGGAACATGAGATGAACTATGCCACACTTGACTAGGAGCTTGCTGCCATTGTCCATGCCTTGAATATGTGGATGCATTACCTCATGGGAAAGGGATTTGAATTAAGAACATACCACATTGGCCTGAATTATCTTTTTAAACAGCCAACCTCGAATTCTAGGAAAACAAGATGGATAGAATTTTTAAGTGAATACGACCTCAATATCGATCATATGAAAGGAAAAGAGAATAAATTTGTCGATGCACTTAGTATAAGACTGCATCTCATGCATGTTACTAATGTCAGTATGCATCAGTCAGACTTGAAGAGTAGAATTTTAGATGATCTCATTACATATCAACATTACCTACAGGTAAAGGAAAGCTTACAGCAAGGAGATGTACAACAGAAAATAAAGGAGTATGAGATAAAGGAAGATGGATTACTCATGCATAAGAATAGAATCTATGTTCCTAGTTCCAGAGAACTGAGGAATTTGATATTGAAGGAAATGCATGATGTTCCTTATGTTGGACATCCTGGTTACCAGAAAATTATTACAGCAGTAAGAATCCAATTCTTTTGGCCAAGAATGAAAAAGGATGTTTTTTATTACATTGCTCGATGTATGGAATGTCAGAAGGTGAAGGCTAAGCATAGGCACCTAGCGGGTTTGTTGTAGCCATTACCAATCCCAAAGAAGAAATGGGAGGTGATAACCATTGATTTCACAACTAAATTACCCAGGATAGCAAGGCAACATGATTCAATAATGGTGGTAGTTGACAAATTAACAAAGTCTGCTAATTTTGTTCTTGTAGAAATTTACAACACATACAATGGCTAATATTGCATAAATTTACATGAGGGAGATTGTTAGGTTGCATGGGATACCTAGGAAAATTGTCTCGGACAGAGATACAAAGTTTAAGTCTAATTTTTGAAGGGGATTATTTAAAGGATTTGTTACAAATCTAAACTTTATCACAACATACCATCCACAATCAGATGGAAAAACAGAGAGGGTCAACTGAGTAATTGAAGATATGTTGAGAATCCATGTGATGGATAAGCCATCTAAGTGGGAATATTACTTACACTTGGTTGAGTTTGCATATAATAATGGGTATCAAGCTTCATTGAGAATGATCCCATTTGAAGCCTTGTATGGTAGGAAATGCAATACTCCAGTGAGTTGGGATAACCTAGTAGATAGAGTGGTACTTGGGCCAGAGTTGCTCAAGGATATGGAAGACCAGATGGTTAAAATCAAGCAGAATTTGAAGGAAGCTCGGGATAGACAGAAAGTTTATGCAGATAACAATATGACATCTAGAGAATTTAAAGTAGGGGATCATGTACTTTTGAAAGTGAAGCCCTAGAAAAGCTCCTTGAAATTGGGTAGTTGTACAAAACTGGCAGCCAGATTCTGTGGTCCATTTGAAATATTGGACATAATAGGGCCAGTTGCATACATGCTTGCATTACCTTCTTCCATGAATGTGCATAATGTATTTCATGTCTCTTTACTAAAGAAATATGTACATGATCCTAACCATGTTATTGATTGGCATCTAATTCAGGTAGAGACAGAGGGAGACTTTTAGGTTCAGCTAGTGTGGGTATTGGACAGAAAGGTCAAAATGCTTCGGAATCGAGTTATAGAGTTGGTAAAAGTTCAGTGGACCTGCCACAGTCCTGCAGATGCTACCTGGGAGCATGAAGATTCCATGTGGGTAGACTACCTGCATGTTTTTGAACAAATTTTGAGATTTAATCTCTATTTTGTATATGCACTGAGGACAGTGCCAAATAAGGGGGAGGGGATGTAATACCCCAGGTTTTGAACCCCCATTTTAAATAATGTATTGTTACAATGCTAAGAGGCAAGAGTTCCCAAACAATTATTAAAATTCCAGTGTGCCCAAGAAATGTAATTTTTTTATCATTATTAATAATAAATACATCGTTGGCTGCTAGACGGACAAGGACTAGAGTTATAATGGGCTATGATTCCACAAGAGAGGGGGATTGAGGGGATAAATGTTTATTTCTTATTTTAATTACCCTTTTGTCTAAGGGAGTGGATCAGTTACATGAGATTCTTAGGGGAGGCCAGGAGGTTCTTGATTCCCCACGAAAATACTTAAACCCATCCCTGGTTTGATTGGCCGGTTGGCTTGTTCACTCCTTCACTTCTTCTTTCATTCCATTATTTCCCTCACACATTCATTTCACTTATCTGTTCATTGTTTCACACCTTGGGTGGAGATATCACTCCATTCATTTTCGTCACCCATTCATCTTCCTTATCTATGTCTTGGCTTGGGAAAGGAAAATGAATCGTCGAAGAGTATCCATGGTATTGTTGGTTGTAGTGGTCACTGGTGTAATCCAGCCATGACTCGAGGCTTGCTTGTTTAATATGTGTTGGATTGTGTCCAGCTTTGTTCACAACTGTTAGTCCTGGGAGTTCCATAATTGAGATTCTGGAATAGTTGTGCTTGAGCCCTAGAAGGAGAAGGATTGCTTGAGGGATTGTGTGGCAGAGAAGGGTGGAGGTCCATTCTCTTGGGTGGTGCAGGTTGGGTAGAAGAGAGTTGGGTACTTTGATTGTTGTGAGTGCTGGGAAATCCTATGAGAGCTTGAGTGTTGACTAGTTTGGGAAGCCAAGTAACACTCTGGAACCATCCTTGTGGATTCATAGCCCTGGCTCGAGGATGACATTATTGTTGAGATTTGGAGAAGTAGTGTCTACGATTGGGTGGAACATCCTTGGTCTGCAGCCATTTGGTGTCATATTTTATAAAGATAAGTGCTCTTTGTTATGGTATTATTTACCTGTATATGAATGTATTCCGATGTGTATTTATTTATCATTTAATTGAATATTTAGAATATGCATGCTTGTGTTGGTTATTGATGTAGATGTCGTTAGATATTTTATTTTATGCATCCTTATTAATTTAAAAATATATGGGTAAGAGAAAGAATTCCAAGGGTGGGCTTGAGGGTAGCGTACCCTGGAATGTGGGTGGTGGGGTGTGTTACACTTGTGAATAAGAATAAATTTTATGTTCCTAGTTCTGGAGAACTTAGGAATTTGGTATTAAAAGAAATTCATAATATTCCATATGCCAAACATCTCAGTTACCAAAAACAAATTGCAGTAGTAAGAATCCAATTATTTTGGCCAATAATGAATAAGGATGTTGTTTATTACATTTCCAAATGTATGGAATTTCAAATAGTAAAATTTGAGCATAGACACCTAGCGGGTTTTCTTCAACTGTTTCCAATTCCAGAGAAGAAATGGGAAGTGGTAACCATTGATTTTATAACTAATTTTCCCATGACAACAAGGAAATATGATTCCATAATGGTAGTTGTGAATAAATTGACAAAGGTTTCTCATTTTGTTCCTGTGAAAATGACTCATACAACAACTAATATTGCAAAAATATACATGAGGGAAATTTCTAGGTTGCATGGGATACCTAAGCAAATTGTTTCAAAAAGAGATACAAAGTTTAATTCAAATTTATGGAGGGGTTTATTTAAAGGATTTGGTACAAATCTGATTTTTATCACAATATACCATCCATAGTCAGACGGGAAGACAGAGAGAGTCAACCAAGTGATTGATGACATGTTGAGAATGTATGTGATGGATAAATGATCTAAGAGGGGAGACTACTTGCATTTGGTTGAGTTTGCCTATAATAATGGGTATCAATATTCATTGAAGATGATCCCATTTGAGGCTTTGTATGGTAGAAAATGCAATACTCTAGAGATTTGGGAAAACCCAACAAATAGAGTAGTACTTGGTCCAGGATTTATCAAGGACATGGAATACCAGATGGTTAGAATTAAGCATAATTTAAAGGCAATTCAAGATAGAAAAAAAAATTATGCATATAAGAACAGGACATCTAGAGAATTTAAAGTGGGGGAGCATGTTCTTTTAAAAGTTAATCCCAAGAAGATTTCATTGAATTTGGGTAGTTGTACAAAACTAGTAGCCAGATTATGTGGTCCATTTGAGATCTTGGAAAAAATAGGGTCAGTTGCATACATGCTTGCATTGCCTACTTCCATTAATGCGCATAATGTAATTCATGTTTGATTGTTGAAAAAGTATATATGTGATCCTAACCATGTTTTTGATTGGAATTTGATTAAGGTAGAGCCATAGGGATATTTTCAAGTCCATCCAGTGCATATATTGGACACAAAAGTAAAAAATCCTCCTGAATCGGGTTATACAGATAGTAAAAATTCAGTGGACCTACTACGGTCCTGAATATAATACTTGGGAGAATGAATATTCCTTGCGGGCAAAGCACCTGTGAATTTTTGAATAAATTTTAAAATTTTAATTTGTTTTTTGTATATGCATGGAGGACAGTGCCAAAATAAGGGGGAGGGAAATGTAATACCCTGGTTTTGAGTCCCCATATGGAATAATTTATTTTTTTTATTTGATGAAAGGTCGGAGTGACCAAACAATTAAACAAGCTAGCTTGCCTAAGAAATGTAATGCTATGATCATTATTAATAATAAAATACATTGTTGGTTGCAAGACGGATAAGGACAAGAGTTATAGGGGGATATGATTCCACGAGAGAGGGGGATTCAGGGGAGAAGCCATTTTACCATATTTTATTTACCCATAATTATTTAATGGAGAGAAGTTGTTACATGTGCTTATTGGGGAAAGGCCATGGGGTTCTTGATTTTCAAGTAAATATATAAACCCATCTTGTGGGTTGTTTGGTAGTTCTTATTCTTCACTCACTCTATTCATTCATTATTCATTGTTCACACTCTCCATTAAATTCACTTTTTCACTTATTCATTCTTGTTCTTGGAATGAGATCATGGGGGCGAATCATGGAGGAAGAAGCCATTATTTGTTGGATGTAGTAGTGACTGGTGTATTCCATCTAGGAATTAATGTTTTCATGCCTGAGATGCACTAACATGTACTAAATTTTATTCACAGGTGACAGTCCTAAGAGTCCCTGGAAGGAGGTGGAGAACCTAAGGGACTCTGAAGAATAGAAGGGGGTCCATTTTCTTGGGTTATGTAGGCTGGAGAGAAGAGATCTTGTGTACTTTGGATTGTTGTGCATTGAGGAACTTGTGAGAGCTTGAGTGTTGATTGGTTTGAGGAAGCTGAGTGACACCCTCGAACCTCCCTTATGGATTTATAGCCCTGGCTCAGGGGTGACATGGTTATTGAGACTTGGAACAACATTGTCTATGGATGGGTGGAACACCCTTGGTTTGCCCCCAGTTGGTGAACCATTTGGATTAAGATAAGTGCTCTTTGTCATGTGTTTCTATATTGTATATTTATTTCCGTTGTGTTATGAATTATTGTCTCTGAGATTTGTATGTTATAACATGCATGCTTGTTGATTATTATTTTGCATGGAATGTTTATACATTATGTTATGTTGTAGCATGAATCTTGATTGTTGCATGTGTTTTTATCATGTTTCTTACATGCTTCTTTAATAATTAAATGGTATCTGAATTCAAAATCAGTTTCGAATAGAGTTTTTGAGATAGCATGCCTGACACGAAGGTGGATGGGTATGTTACAAGGTCACCCTCAGAACAAATCCTTGGGTGGATTGACTTATCATACTGATATTTGACACATTTTTCTGCATCTCATTCAGAGTAATGCAGCTCATCTAACTGCTCTAAGTAGAAAAGAAACACTTATAAATATCTTGTCTCGGGTAGAAGCTCTACAATTATTTTAAATAAGGGGATTTTTCATTCAACATACATGACTTCCTCTACTTTTTGAACAAGATGGAAAGGTGAAAAACCCATGGCATCTTTAACCAAGTTTCGGTAAGCCCATAACACTAGATAAATCATGAAATTCCAATTAGATTTACTCTTATTAATAGTGCATTGGAGGATGATTTTGAGAGACTTGTTTACATCCTCTACTTGACCATTCACTTGTGGATAATAAGGAGATGAATGCTCCTACTTAAATCCCAATTTTGATGCTAATTCAAACATCATTCGATTCTGAAAGTGAATTCTATGGTCAGTGAAAATCTCTCTTGGAATTTTGAACATGGAAATAATCTTGTTTAATATAAATAAGGTTGAAATCTCATCGTCATTCACAAAATTGGACATGGCCTCCACCCATAGTTTAAAACAACGATGATGTAATGATTCCCTGTAGTTGATGGAGGGTGGCATGTAGTAAAATCAACACCCCACTTTGTTAATGGACCAAAAATGATGACATGGAAAAGTGGAGAGGGGTGCACACACATTTTTTGAGAAAATATCTGATAAGGAAGGTACTTCTTGACTGCCTCAACACAATATTTAAATATTGTCGACCAAAAGTACCCAGCGAACAAGATTTTTTGGGTTGTTTCCAACTCTGATAAGTGACCACCACACGCTCCGTTGTGATAGTCATTGAGCATGGATTATGCTTCTTCATGAGTTAAACAACGATGGAGAATCGAATCAACCCCATGATGGTATAATGTTTTTTCAATGATGAGGTAATCCTCCATCTGATGGTGAATGTGACGTCGATCATCCCGTGAATAGATTGGAGAAAACTTGAGATTCTGGAGATATATAAGGATATCCACATACCAAGGATCGGTAGATGAAATAAGGAACAAATGTTCATCAGGAAATGAATCTATAACCACGGGTTCTTCATTCTCCCTAGGAAACTTCAAACATTAAATCATGAATATGGGTACCACGTTTTTGAGAATCAGGTCTCTGAAATTCCTAGCAGCATTTTTTCGGCTGAAAAAATGTTGTTATGAATTTTTCGGATGAAACATTTTTTGGCTGAAAATTTGCATGTCAAATTGAACAGTGCCCTCAAAATTTGTGTACAATATTTTTCGGATGAATTTTTTTCTTGCGGTAAGCATATTTCGGACGAAACATTTATTTTTAACGAATTCCTTTAAAAACTAGGTTTCAGCCGAAATAATATTTCGTTCGAAAACGTGAAAATGGGACTATTTACAGGAAAATGCAAATTCTCTCCAGCTTACATGATCTTTCGAGGTAGAAAACTCTTACAAATACTCAAAATTTAGTTTTGAAATTGATACCAACATTTTCAAAATTGAATCTACTTTCATTGGATATAATTTGTTTTCATTTTCATTGTTTTTATCTAATTTTATTTAATTTTATAAAAAAAATCAATGCATAATATTTTTAGGTGCGATTATGATTTAGTGAAATGAAAAATCCATATCTCTTAAAATATACAGCGGAAAATTATGGAAAATTTATATTCATAATCCTTAAATTGTTCTCTTCAAAAGGGTATTTTTAGATTTTGCTTTTAAGTAAAAATTAAGATAGATACATGGTGGGGGAAAACATGTGTTTAAAATTTGTAACTTTTTCAGATTATTCAACTTCAAAACATTCTAGAAATTATAATATTCATCCGTTAGATTCAAAACTATATTCATCTCAAAATAGAGTCTTTGTAGATTGTTGTGGTATATTTAATTTGTCAAAAACAAAATTTTAACAATGGATACATTGTTGGAGGAAAAAATAATTCATTATCTTTCCCTTCATTTTTAAAGAACATATTGTTAAACAATTGCCAAATTGACATATCAAATCTCAATAAAAAAAAATTGAAAAATAGTCAGTAGAAAGATAACAAAATTCTTCACAAGTTTTGCTTTTACTGTAAAGTAAAATTCTAAATAAAAAAATAAAAATAAAAATTGTTTACTGAAAGTGAAGAACCTGTTAAAATAAAATAAAAAATTCTCATAAAACAAGCAAAAGTGTTACCGATACTTTTTTGGACTTAGCAGAGATGAAGTCCAAATCAAATTACTATAGAATAAAAATCCATTTATTATACTTCCCCCCTATGATACGTTGTATCAGGATGTATTGAAATGGATTTAAATTGAAAACTACAGTGGTTTCCGTAATAAAATCTAATTTCATAGTATCTTAACAACATGAATGACTTCCAAGGCTAATTTATCAACATGTGAATAATTTAGTTCAGGTCCAATCAAATCACGACTAAGATAATAAATGACATGCTCTTGCGATCTATCATCTTTTTAAACCAAAACCATGCCAATTGTGGCTTTTTCTATCGTGATATTCAACAATAAGTCCATGTTATAGTTTGGGGGACTAAGAAGAGTGGTAGACATAAGTGATTTCTTGAGTGCTTCAAAGTATTTCTAGGTGAACTCATCCCAAATGAAGGGATCCCCTTTCTTTAACAAGCGCATAGTTCACAATAAAACATCGAAGGAAATTGGCCTTTCCTTAAAGACTCTAAGAATGGCGAATGTTTCACTAAGGTGGAAACTAAACTATTGCCTACACCTTTAATGGATCAACGATGATCCCTTTATTGGATACAATGAAACCCAACAGATGCCATGATACAACAAAGAATATTCATTTTTTCAGGTTCGACTGAATATGATAATGATAACGTCTTTAAAAAATAATTCTAAGGTGGGATGGGTGATCTACCCTCTTCTGAGAGAGATTAGTGATATCATCCAGATAAGCCTCAACAATATGCTTCAAATTGAGGAAGGACAATGACATGTCCCATTGAAATGTGGCTACAACATTTTTAAGACAAGAAGTAATTTTACGATATGTGAAAGTCCCCCAAGGACATATAAATTTTTATTTTTTTTAGTCCTCGGGCTTGATCTAAATTTGATTATATTCAGAAAAACCACCCACAAAGGAAAAAATTTCACTTCCCGCACACTTATCAATATCTGGTCGATAAAGGGTGTGGGAAAGTTGTCTTTCGAACATGCTTTATTCATATTTTAGAAATACATACAGACATGTATGGTTCGTTTCTTTTTTTCCACAAGAATAAGATTTGACACCCATTCGGTGAGAGGGACCGGGTAAATAAAACCCACCGTAAGCAGATTTTCAACCTCAACCTTAATAGATGTCACCTTCCTCAAATTAACAAGTCGTAACTTATGTCAAACAATTTTAGCATTCTTGTAAGTGCAAATCTCATTTTCAACAATTCAAGGGTCTATTCCTAACATTTATTTGTATGATTAAGTGAATACATCATGGAAATATTTAAAAAAGAAGTATACGCATAGACCTCTTCAGGAAAACAATCCACACCTATAAAAACATTATCCACAATGTCGACGGTTTTAGAAATGTTGATCGGAATAGTCTCTGATATGTTATCCATGTTCCCTTCAACATAAACACCATACTTTTCTAAGGGATTTAGATACTGATGAACTTTTCTACTCACAGCTAACCAAAATTCTTTGCTTTCCACATGACTGATCTTGAGGAGGAAATATGATCGATGATGCATATCCTCCTAGGCCTTTTTTATCCTTTCATTTACTCTATAATAGCTTCATCAGAAGGTAAGACAGTATTGAGACATTCTAGGTAATTCAAATAATTATGAGCCCACATAGGTTTTGGGAACTGATCATCCTCCTCCATCCATGAAGAAATTGGATCAAGGTTTGTAGTAGCTTATTGGATAGCTCAATAAGCGACCTCAACTGTATACAGTGTCATGGCCATCCTAGCATGTGCATGACCCTTTACTGAATTGCATGAAAAGGCTAACACCCACAGATATTCCAAATATGAGGTTCTAAAGGAAATGACTCTTGTAATGGGGACCAAGGAGCTCAAATTTTGGTAGCTAACAAGGGTAGCAGAAATATTAGAAACTATTTATGGAAAATTAAATGTTCCCATGAGCAAAGGATACATTCTAACATTGATACTATCAATATTTTTCTGAGAGTTTTGAATTAATGGGACAGTAGATCCCAAATTTTCCACGGAGTCAGGGCAATTAAATGTCATGTGGTCAATTTTTACAATCCTCCCCACATGGGTAAATCATAAAACTCGGAAAACCATTGAGAACAAACCCATCATTTTCTAGGTCCAACTCCTTCCTAACAAGATATTCTAGTTGAGAAACGCATTGACTACTTCAACCTCTATGGAAATAGATTTTCCTCCTAACTAAACCAAAAAAGAGGAAATAATCTTGTGTGGTCAGAAATATTGTTCGTTAGACACGATCAAAAGAGTGGGAGAAGGGTTAAATTTTGGAGAGGCAATGGATTTCCAATAGGATAAATACATGACACATGTCGAAGAACCTTTCTCGATGACGGTCCTCCCGATAACATGTTTTTCATACATAATGTTAATTTGGAAGGATACATGATAAAGAAGGATATGTTTTACTTCAATAGTGTCAAACTTCATAATGAATTTTCTCAAAGAGTCACCAGCCTCGATCATGGACAACAATGTGTCTCATTTCAAAGGGAAACTTTGAAGCACTTCTAAGGAACACATTGCACAAGGTATTTGAGCTAAGTCCTCAATAATAGAGTAGTTGGGAGCATCTCAAGCATTAGGATTGTGCGACACTCTTTTGTACACACATTTGGTATGCGTTGCATTGTTTCCTTCTTAGGTTTCTCTATATGGAGAGACCCTTGCGGATCTAAATTTTCTTTTCCTTTTTACATCGACTCAAGATTACTATAATCACAGGACCTGGTCGACAAATAAACCTTCTCTTCTTTCGTATGGTTGACCATGTTAACAAACGAGTAAGATCAATCTGGAAAAGGTGCACTTGAGGTTCCCCTTTTGATGCAGCCCCCTGTGAGGCCCCAACAACTCCCCCTATATTTTTACAAAATTTAAAGGGCCCCTATTAGAATCTTGATAATTATAATGAGCTACAGAATCAACCTTTTCAAATAGTTCCATACCTTGACTTGCTTTGAGACAAACTTAAGACATTCACTATAGTATGAGACATTTATTACAAGAGTATATGTCAAAAGTTAGAAACGAGCATAAAAATCTCAATTTAAA
>ML778025.1:1000900-1046439 GCA_009831015.1 Picea engelmannii
GTCGCTTGGGCGTGCGAGAGATTCTGTCCTCAAGAGAAACAAGCTCGAGACCCAACTCTTTGTACTCCGACCTCGTTGGGGACATGCATTAAGACGACAAGGAGCAGACCACTCTGATACCACTGATCCAGATTTTATGAGAAGAATGAAATGAATACAGATTATGAACAGGTTCTTAACACAAAATAACAGAGATACAGTAAAACTAGTTTTCTATTCAATAACTAAATAAGCTAAAACTATAAAATGCAGCGAAAACAAGCTTGCTGGAATGGTGGCAGCTTATCATTGAGAAGAGATGTGACGACAGTGCGCATTCGCAATAAGAAGATTACAATGAGGCTTTGAAGGCATTTTTACAATAAGAAAGAATTCCAAAAAACCTAACCCTAGGAGATGAAGTGCCAAAAGTCATGTGGGCCCCGTTTGGGTAAGCTAGTACATCAACTTCCCGGGGTCGTAACTTTTGCATACGATCTCCGTTTTAGGCGTGNGCTCAATCATTCCTTCAGCTATCATTGAGGATATCGATACCGAAAAACCTTCATTTAGGCCCTCAAAATGGCCCCGGAAGTAAAAACTGCTAAAAATAGTAAATTGCCAAAAATGTCTAAAAACTATTTTGAGCCAGTTGGAAAAGGTGGGTGGCCACCGATATCCACCTGGATCACCCAGATGACACAGAAACCCATCCTGAAGATAGAAATTATTGACAACTATGTTTTCACCCAACATTTGGTAGGTGGTGGGGAAGTCTGGCTCTGTCTCATAGAGTTGGAGCCATCCATAGGTCTCATGGCCATAAGAGAATAGCATCATGGTGAGTGTCGTGACTAGTGGTCTGTTGAGGCAATCAGCAATGCAATTGGTGCTTCCTATTTTATACTTGATGTTGAGGTGGAATTGTTGCAAGTATGTGGACCACTTTTGATGGTGGTCATTCTGTAATCTTCCTTGTGTCTGCATAAACTGCAGTGGCTTATGATCAGTGTGGATGATTGTCTCCTTCCCAAGAATGTAATGTATCCACTGGCGGTAGGCTTTCACAATGGAGTACATTTATTTATCATAAGTAGGGTACTTATGAACAACATCGGATACTGTCTCACTACGATAGGCCACGGGGTGGTCGTTCTGAGTGAGAACGACACCCACAGCATAGTCTGAAGCATTTGTCTCGATATCAAATGGATGTTGTAGGTCTGGTAGTGAAAGTACAAGGGATGAGCACAAGCGTTGCTTCAAATAATCAAATGCTTGTTGTTGGTACCGGCCCCACACAAATTTTTCCTTATCACCACCCCTCGTGATTTGGCTGAGGGCCCATGCAATATGGGAGAATCCCAACACAAACCTGTGGTAGAAATTGGCAAGGCCCAAGAATCTTCGAAGCTCAGTGAGTTTGGTTGGGGCTAGCCATTCACAAATGACTTGGATCTTGGTTGGATCCACATGTACCCCATGTTGATCAATGATATAGCCCAGGTAATGGACCTTGTCCATGCCGAAGGAGTATTTTTCCAAGTTGGTGTATAGCTTGTGTTGTCACAGGGTGTGTAGAACCTGTTGAATATGCTGCAAGTGTTCGGCCCAAGTCTTGTTGTAAATGAGAATGTCATTCAGATACACCATTACAAAATTATTGGTGAATGGTCGCAAGATATCGTCCATCATCCTCATTAAAGTGGCCGGAGCATTTTTCAAACCAAAGGGCATGACCAACCATTCAAAAAGGATTTCCTTTAACTTGAAGGTGGCCTTCCACACATTTGTCTGTTCTATAGGGACCTGGTGGTAGACAGACTTCAGATCAATTTTACTGAAGTATTTATCACCCGTGAATTGATCAAGGAGGTCATCGATTTAGGGAATCGGGTACCAGTTTTTGACTGTGATGTTATTCAGATCCTAGTAATCAATGCATAGTCGTCAGGTTCCATATTTCTTTTGTACCATCATGATTGGGGTTCCGCGAGGTGATGACCTGGGACGGATGTGCCCCTTGTGGAGCAGTTCTTTGATTTGTCACTTGATCTCCTCATTCTCTAACAGAGAGCAATGATAGACTGGCCCATTGAGCAGCAGTGCACTGGGGGTCATATCGATGGGGTGCTTGACCTGGAAGTGTAGAGGTACCCTAGTAGGTGAAGAGAATATATATGAGTATTCTTCTATGACCTTATCTACTTGCTTCTACTATGTGGAGAGGTTGGTCATAGAGACCCTAGATGTGGTTGTGATCTTTCGCTTATTCTGAGAGCGAATCACAAAGAAGACAAACTTCCCCGTCTGAGAGATGACCTTTCTGCATTACTTAGCAGAGATCAAGGAAATAGCACTAGGTGGGACTGCCTCAGGTATCTTGTACAATTTCCTTTTCAAAGTAATAATAACACTATGAGGCCTAGACTCATATATAGCATGACATTTACATAAATAAGGTTGGCCCAAAAGAACATCACAAACTTTGAGAGGAGCAACATCACACAATACCTCATATTTGAAGGGATTGATGTTGTATGACAGTCGACACCGTTGGCTGACGTGGAGATTGCTTCCTTGTTGGAGCCATCCAATGGTGTAGGGTTGTGGGTGAGGCTTTGTGGGCAGGGCCAGCCACTTGATGACCTCTGTAGAGATGAGGTTATTCTGGATACCTCTATCAACATTGAAGTGCAATGGGGTGCCTTTTACCCACATTTGTGAATGGAAGAGGTGCTCTCCTTCTTCTGGCTCGTCTGGTTCACTAGGCTAGAGCTTGGTGGTAGCAACGGTGGCACTGGTTTCCATGTCAATGATCCATCTTCCCCTTTTAGGTTTTGGTTGAGAGTCAGAATCCGCATCTGATACAGAGGCTTTCAATTCGGCCACTAGTGACTATTTTCAGTGACAATCAGTAGTGCTATGCCAAGGGCTCTTATGAAAGTCGCACCACTTCCTGGTATCTTTCTTTGTCTTTCCAATGTCCTTGTTTGCTTGCGGCTTTGGTTGGTTTTCCTAATACTGTCCATATTTTCTCTGTCCTTTGTTCTATGGGTTAGGGCCGCCATTTCCTGGATTTTGTTGTGAGGGGTTCCCAGGCCCAAATTGTCGCGTCTTTTGTTTGAGCTTCTACTTGATTTTGAGAGCATATCGGTAGGTCGTGCCCAAGCATGAGATGTCTAGAAATTCCATTTCAATCTGGATGTATATATGCAGAGAACCACGATACTTGAGCACCATATGTCGATCTGAATATTTGATACCCAGCTTGGTGCACAAGGTATGGAAGATATTTGTAAAATCTGGCATTGCTTGGTCTCTTTCTTGCCGCAGTGTGGTCCATTTGGTATACAAGTAGTCATAACTTCTGACAGGGTATTATTGTTCCTTAATAGAATCCCTAAAGGAATCCCAGGTGGCTGTGATAGTAAATAATGAGGGTTCCTCTGTTTCCTTTTTCTCACAGAATGTTTCCCACCAATATTTGACATGGGGGACGGCTTTGAGGAGCACAAAAGTAATCTTTTCTCTATTCGAGAAGTTATGGATAGAAAAATACCCTTCTACCAGATTCAACCACTTGTATACAGCATCTGCATCTATCTGACCTTCAAATATAGGAATATCGAAGTTTATTTATACCTTGAATGGGGTGGCACCTCCGCTCAAAGAATATGCGTCGCCTGTTGGTAGCCGCCAAAGGATTTGCGCGAAACTATCCGTCATCTCATTCCTTTGTTGCATGAGGGATTCCTAAATAAACAATTTTAAAGGATCTCATGTCCTGTCATCTTTCTTTTCTCCTACCATGAGAGGTCTCTTGGGCATGCGAGATATTTTTTCCTCAAGAGAAACAAGCTCAAGACCCAACTCTTTGTACTCTAACCTCATTGGGGACATGCATTAAGTCGACAAGGAGAAGACCTCTCTAATACCACTGATATGGATTTTATGAGAAGAACGAAATGAATACAGATTATTAACATATTATTAACAAAAAATAACATAGATACAGTAAAATTGGCTTTCTATTCAATAATGAAATAAACTGAAACTATAAAATGCAGCGGAAACAAGCTTGTTGGAATCGTGGCAGCTTATCTCTGAGAAGAGATGTGAACGTTGTGCTCATTCGCAAGAAGATCATTACAATCAGGCTCTAAAGTAATTTTACAATAAACAAGAATGCCAAAAACCCTAGACATCCAAAAAACCTAACCCTAGGAGATGAAGCGCCAAAATTCATATGGGCCCTATTTGGGTAGGTTAGTACATTAACTTCCCGGGGTCATAAATTTTTCATACGATCTTAGTTTTAGGCGTATGATAGCCCATTGAAAAGGTATCGTCAAGGATATTCATTTTGGGGACGATCCCGAAAAACCTTCATTTAGGCCCTCAAAATGGCCCCGGAAGTGAAAACTGCTAAAAATAGTAAATTGTCAAAATTGCCAGAAAATTGTTGCCAGTTGGAAAAGGTCGGTGGCCACTAATATCCATCTGGATCACTGGCATGCTAACGCATTTTCTGAGGTGGAGTAATTCTTCTGCATCACCTTTTTGGACTTGCAGTGGAAGATCCATCCAACATATTTTTCCCTTGTGGGAATGGATTTTTTAGTACAACGGGATATTGTTTTTGTTCTTGCAGTTGTAGTAGGTGATTGGATTCTTCCGTATACAGGAATTGATGAGTAATGTGATCAACCCCACAAATATTTCATGGGAATTTCACTTTCTTGACCTCATTCTTTTCCCCTCCATATTTAGCATCAGATTACTCATTTTTATTACCCTTGTCTCCTTTCTTATACTTTCCATTTTTATTTTTCCCTCTGGTTTGTTGGGTACCCTTTAGGGTTGTCGATTGTACAACATGACCATCCAGCAATTGGATTGTGTGGACGGTCAAATAATTTGTTGGACCAGAAAAAAACAAATGAATAGCATCTATTACATCTGGTTTGCGACTAGATCTACGGTAATGTTTTTAATGGTTCCAATGATTCGATTGACATGAGGTGTTGATTTCATTTTCACAGGACGGTTTGTGGTGCATCTAGTATAATTTAGTAAAGGATCCCAAACTGTGAATAAATCAAATTTGACAGTTGGGCCCTAAAGATCGCTTGTTACTCAAAAAAGACTCGTGATGTGGATACATATTTATAGATGACCGACAAAAATACTTTAGGAACCACTCCAACAAGAATTGGGGAGGAAATTTGGATATAATCAACCTCTTCCATCTCCACCACTCCTATATATGAGTGGTCTTGTCCTGTTTTAGTGTAGATAGGATATTGGTGCCAACATCATACCAGACAGGTAGTTGAAAATGGTTCAGAAAAACCAATGACAAATCATTTAAAGTGTGAAATACTCCACCTTCAAGTTCGATGTACCAAATTGTTGCAACTCTCGTAAAATTTTACTGGAAAAGGAAGATCTTGATTGAATAATTGTTTAACAAATTCAATGAATAGCATAGATGAAATGTCGTTACGTGGTCATCAGGATCTTCACCATGATTTCCTTTGAACTTAGGAATGTCACATGGAAATTTGGTGGGAACTGATTGCCAGTTCGGATCATGAAAAACTAGGTCATTCTTGATATTCAAAAAGTCTTGCAAGTTTAATGTTGCTAGGAAAGGTAACCTCGATCGGGACCCATAATTCTAGCTAGGGATGTTGGAAGCTCCGAGTTAAGGACCATTTAGAAAACACTAACCTATATTTGTACTAGCACCAGGATGTTAGGAAGATCTTGTGGATGGGCTAGAGATTTGGATGAAACCTTGTTGGTCATGTTTAAACAAAGGAAAACCTCCACCCATATGGTTCCCAAACGAAAAAGCAGTTTTTCCCCCTGATGACCCTCCTTTCAAAGGAAAAACTCCTTGCATGTGGTTATTCTGACCGAGAAAGGGGTTGCACCTTGACTACATCCATTGTAAAGATAATAACCCTTGCATGGGATTCAACTGACCTTGGAAGGGGTTTCCCACTACCAACACCATATATGTGGTAAAAGTATTACTTCTGAATCCATCATATAATGTGAATGGAGTCAAAGTAGATGCCATTCCAATAGATTGAAACTCACTACCCATCTAACCACCCCATCCCACAAAGGGATTAAGGATGGAAGAAGGGAACGACCTACTCCTGATAGAGGGGAACAAAGGAGAAATATGACCTTCTCCCCAAGGAATATCTTGGTATGGGGTCGAAGAACTCCCCGTACCATCGTTAGTAACTAGGGACATTGACGAAGAACCATCCAATATGTTCTATATGCTCATTGATAGCATACCAAATTAAAAAGTGTTAGTTATCCAAGGTAATTACAAGGACACACCTAAATGTTCAGTAGAACATACAATCAATGAAGCTAAGCTACTAACTAACGTGACTATTGTGGATTGAACTACATTAATTGCTTGGTTAGATACGCTAGGAGCAAGGATTTCTATAGTGATGATTTTCAATGTGGGGGTTGTGCAGATCCCCGGCCTAGACACTTCTAAAGTTACTTCCATTATGGCTCACCGAAGAGGGAAATTTTCAATGAAGTCTGACCCAGAAGCCAAAAGATGAGAAACAAATCGAGTATTCATTCCAGTTAACGATTGATTGAATGACTGAGTGAAGTCTCTGAATCCAAGATCTGATACGCTCACAACCTATGGAGAAGAAGCGTTATTTTCTATTTGTTCTATGTCTATTGTCTTGACTAGAATGGTTGGTACAAAAATTTTGGTTTGATCAAGTCAATGCCTGAGGGGATACGGTGGAGGATTCACTTCTACTTATTTAGGAGGAAGACCTTGAATTCTCCCTGATCGTCGAGGCAGTTGATCAACCAATTTCATTTGTCAGCTCTAGGTCACCTACACACCTTCCTAAGCAATATAGGATTGTATAACACACCACTATAAAATCCATAAAAGCAACAACAGTCACAAACAACCTTTCCAATATCCTGACTCAGGTATATTAGGTCTTGATATTGCAATAGTAACAAAGTAAGGAAAGGACCTTCCAAATGAAGGAATGCCTTGATTAAGTCTAGTGCACAAATGAACATAGTAGAAATAAGTAGTTACATCAACCTCCACTAACCAACCTTATCCTATGAAAGTACCCATGATTCGCATGGAACCCTCCAGTAGTACTAAGAATTGTGATATGAAGTCCACCCCAGGTACCATGGGAAACCCCCCGCAATCACCTCTGAGATACCTAGTAAAGGAAATTAAAGTCACCAAATCATAGTCAGCGTCTGGGAGGTACATTCAATAGTCAAGATCAAACATATGGGCAGGGTAGATAAGTTTGAAGCCTCAAAAGCACTGCCTTTCATGGAGGTAAGTGCAATGAGGAAACCCCCAATATATGATCTTCACTATGCTCAGTTAAGCTTTGGAGGGGTTGTCTCATTGGCTCTCCTTTACATGACCTCATGTTTGACTCATGTGTTAGAGAATCTTCCTATCTATATTTATACAAAAGTTGGTTTGAAAGT
Organism: Picea engelmannii; assembly: GCA_009831015.1. Taxonomy (NCBI): domain Eukaryota; kingdom Viridiplantae; phylum Streptophyta; class Pinopsida; order Pinales; family Pinaceae; genus Picea; species Picea engelmannii. The sequence continues at coordinate 1,008,413 of ML778025.1, forward strand.
CCCTATATCAGACTCTTAAGTTTGCTTCTGGCCTTGGAGAAATTAACTCTCCAACCTAAACCAAGGCCCTAGCCTAAACTAGTTTGTTTACCCTAGTAAAATGAAAATGTCTAATTGATTTTTAGTTAATGCTCATTTTATAGTCTGTTATTTACTCAAAAAGGGCGACAACTGAAACTGAATGGTGTTTTGAAAAAATAAATACAAAAAACACTTAAGAACACAAATGAAAAATTCAATTCTTCACTGAAAATATGAGTGTAAACAATGCTTCAGAATTATAGAAAAAAAAAAGTCTTTCTTTTTCAAAAAATGCAATTTTTTCTTTTAGATGAAATGCACTTACTGATACAAATTTCAAATGAAAGACAACTAACAAAATTTTGGAATTATTTTCATCAAAGTTGTAGAAACAAAAAAAAAAAAAAAAATTCAAGTACGGTAATTCAAACTAAAAAATTAACAAGCACTATAAGAGAATAAAGAAAACTACAATTTTTTTTTCTTTTTATTAAAATAAGGGCAAGGACTAAAGAAGAAATACAAATCTTAATTTCTAAAAAGTTTTTTTTTTTCTTTTCTTGTTTAAAAAGTAAAAGGAATAAGAAATATTTGAACAAACAAACTTTTTTCCTTAACAATAGCAAGAAACAACAAAAGGAAAGATTAAAATCCTTCAGACCTATAAATATTCGTCAAAGCCAACAATCAAATCAAATCTTGGACAAAAAGGACCCAAAAATTAACTTCCCAAATTACCCCTAGAAACAAGAATGATCCAAAAATGGGAAATCACATAATAAAAAAAAATTCTTTATATAATCCAAAACATACTACTACAGGACTCAAGAAACAACCAGCAAAGAGTCTAAACAAGAACCCAAACACTTGACCAAGCAACCTCAAGTCAAAAAAAATTATTAAAAAAAATTATGAGATGATGTACGCGATTATCAACAAAGGGAACCATGTATACATGATTGCATACAATGGAAATCATGTGTATGTTTGCGGTTGTGTCAACTACATATCGTTTATGTGCTCCAAAAACTCCAAAAAATAAGGAAGGAGACAAGACAAGTGGATCAAATGAAAAGAAAAAAGACAATAATTACTATAAACTACTTATTCAAGTGCCAAGTAGTATTCTAAGGAAAATGAAAGACAAAAAAAACAAGCAAACATAGAAATAAAGCCCAAAACATGCTCAGTAGAGAAAGATCCCCAGTATCATCACCAATTCTTCTTTCAGAGAAAATCCCCTATAGTAATGGGATATACTAGAGTGTACCTATGACCATATATAAAGTACTTTTCAAACAAAATACCAAACTAATATAAAAATAACCAAATTTCATAAGAATAACTAACTTATGGAAAGAGAGAGAATCTGACTCACCAAGATCCAAACATTTGATGTTGTTCCTAATTGATGGATTTCTTTTTCTCCTTCATGAGGGTTTCTCTGCAACCTACAAAAACCTTGAGCAAGTGTGTGTGTGTGTGTGTGTGTGTGTGTGTGTGTGTGTGTGTGTGTGTGTGTGTGTGTGTGTGTGTGTGTGTGTGTGTGTGTGNGTGGTTATCATAGCAACTACCCATTAGTTATATGTGAAATACTGGAAGATGTCAAAGAAACTAGTATTCTACAGAAATGTATGCAAAACAATTACATATATGAAAAATAATGACACAAGATACTTCGAAGGAATGAGTTTTCTATGTTATTAATGAAAAAATCAACAAATTAGTTACAACTTATACCTGCTCGATGCAGCTCTACCCTATCGAAAGAGATCCTAGATTCCTCCACCCTAACTCATGCTATACGGACGTTACTGACACTAAATTCACCACTGGACCAAAGAGGTGTATTGATGTAGGTTTACATTGGTGGCTACCCACCTATTCCACTAGCTCAAAGCACAGTTTTCCATTTTAGCAATTTTTCTAACTTTTTCGGGTCCTGAACTTTCGGGGCCATTTTGATGCCTTAAACAACATTTTCTAGGCACGACATCACCCAAATGATAGTTGGAGGCATAGTCTGGGATGAACAGAATGTGTACTCCTCAGATATCCCTTTCCAACGATGTATCTAGGGCCCTAAATGGAGATTGTATAAAAAATTTACACCCTCAAAAAGTTTACGTATAAACTACCCCTATCAGGGTCCACAAACGTTTTGGAGTTTCATCTCCCAAGGTTAGGGTTTTGGATGTTTAGGGTTTTCTTAATTATGATTTATGTTAAAAAGTACTTTGGAGCCTCATTTTAATCAACTTCACATGAATGAGTGTATCCGACACATCTATTCTTATAGATAAGTAATCCAGGTGGATATCGGTGGTCTCTGATCCAGGTGGATATCAGTGGCCACTCACCTTTTCCAGCTGGCTCAAAACAACTTTCTATCAATTTTGATAATTTACTATTTTTTGCAGCTTTTCAGGTCCTGAACTTCTGGAGCCGTTTTGAGGCCCTAAACGACTTTTTTTGGGGTATGTTGTGGTTGCAAACTTTCATCATGAAATTTTGTGTAACTGATGTAGTCCTCAGATAGATCTTTCAAATGGGCTATCATACACCTAAAACGGAGATCGTATGCAAAAGTTACGACCTCGGGAAGTTGATGTACTGACCTACCCAAACGGGGCCCACATGACTTTTGGCGCTTCATCTCCTAGGGGTAGGTTTTTGGATGTTTAGGGTTTTTGAAACTCCTATTTACTGTAAAAATGCCTTGATATCCTCATTGAAATCATCTTCTTGCGAATGAGCATAGCCATCACATCTCTTCTCAGAGATAAGCCACCACCATTCCAGCGAGCTTGTTTTCCGCTGCATTTTACAGTTTCAGTTTATTTCCTTATTGAATAGAAAACCAGTTTTATTGTATCTCTGCTATTCTGTGTTAAGAATATGGAAATAATCTATATCCATTTTGTTCTACTCATAGAATCTGGATCAGTGGTATCAAAGAGGTCTGCTCCTTGTCGTCTTAATTCATGTCCCCAACAAGGTCGGAGTACAAAGATTTGGGTCTCGAGCTTGTTTCTCTTGAGGAAACAATCTCTCGCACACCCAAGCGACCTATCATGGAAGGAGAAAATAAAGATGACGGGACAAGATATCCTTTCAAATTGTTGATTGAGGAAGCCCTCATGCAACAAACGAATGAGATGATGGATAATTTCATGCAAATCCTTCGGCGACTACAAACAGGCGATACATCTTCTTCGAGCGGAGGCACCGCACCCTTCAAGGTACAAATAAACTTCGATATTCGTATATTTGAAGGTCATATAGACACAGATGCTATAGACAAGTGGTTGAATCTACTAGAAGGGTATTTCTATGTCCATAAATTTTCGAATAGAAAAAATATTACTTTTGTGCTCCTCAAAGTCGTTCCCCATGTCAAAGATTGGTGGGAAACTTTATGTGAGCAAAAGGAAACAGAGGAACCCTCATTATTTATAGTCACGACCACCTAGGAATCCTTCAAGGATTCTATTAAGGAACAATACTAACCTATCATAAGTTGTGACGACTTGTATACCAATTGGACCACACTGTGGCAAGAAAGAGACCAAGCAGTGCCAGATTTCACAAATATCTTCCATGCCTTGCACACCAAGTTGGGTATCAAAGATTCGGAGAGACATCTAGTGCTCAAGTATCATGGTGCTCTGCATAGATACATCCAGACCGAAATGGAATTTCTGGACATCTCATCCTTGGGCGCGGTCTACAGATATGTCGTCAAAATCGAGCAGAAAATCAAACAAAAGACGCGACAATTTGGGCCAAGGAACCCCTCACAAAAAAAGCTAAGAAAGGGCAGCCCCAACCCACAGGACAAAGGACAGAGCAAAGATGGATAGTATCAAGACAACGATTCCAAGACACAAGCAAAGAAGGACACAGAAAAGACAAATAAAGATACTGGGAAGTGGTGTGACTTCCATAAGAGACCTTGGCATAACACTGTTGACTGTCGCTCCAAGCAGACGCTAGTGGCCGAAGTGAAAGCCTCTGAATTAGATGTGGGTTCTGACTCTGAGTTAGAAACAAAAAGGGTAATTTGGATCATTGATGTGGAACCCAGTGCCATTGTTGCTACCACCAAGCTCCAGCATGGTCAACCAGACGATCCAGAAGAAGGAGAGCACCACTTCCATTCACATATGTGGGTAAAAGGCACCCCACTAGACTTCATCGTTGATAGTGGTAGCCAGAAGAACCTCCTATCAGTATAAGTCATCAAGCAGCTGGCCCTACCAACAACACCACACCCACAACCCTACACCATTATATGGCTCTGCCAAGGAAGTGATCTCCGCGTCAGCCAACAATGTTGATTGTCGTACGACATCAAGACCTTCAAAGACGAGGTATTGTGTGATGTTACTCTTATTTAAGTTTGTGATGTTCTTTTGGGCCAACCTTATTTATGGAAACGTCATGTTGTATATGATTCTAGGCGTCGTAGTGTTATTATTACTTTGAACAAGAAATTGTACAGGATACCCGAGGTTGTCCCACCTAGTGTTATTTCCTTGATCTCTACTAAGCAATGCAGAAAGGTCATCTCTCAGATGGGGAAGTTTGTCTTCTTCGTGATTCTCTCTCAGAATGAGAGAAAATTCATAGCCACATCTAAGGTCTCTGCGGCCGACCTCTCCACACAGCAGAAGCAAGTAGATAAGGTCGTGGAAGAATACTCGGATATCTTATCCTCACCTACCAGGGTACCTCTGCACTGCCAGGTCTATCACCGCTCTTTGTTAGAGAATGAGGAGATCAAGCGATAGATACAAGAATTTCTCCACAAGGGGCACATCCGTCCTAGCTCATCACCTTGAGGGATCCCAATCGTGTTGGTACAGAAGAAAGATGGAACCCGATGAATTTTCATTGATTATCGGGCTCTGAATAAAATCACAGTCAGAAACCGGTACCTGATTCCCCAAATCGATGACCTCCTTGATCAACTCATGGGGGGGAAATACTTCAGTAAGATTGATTTGAAGTCTGGCTACCACCAGGTCCCGATAGAACAGACAGATGTATGGAAGACCACCTTCAAGTCAAAGGAAGGCCTTTTTGAATGGTTGGTCATGCCCTTTGGTCTGAGAAACACTCCAACCAATTTCATGAGGATGATGGACGATATCCTGCGACCATTCACCAATACTTTTGTAGTGGTGTATCTTGATGACGTTCTCATTTACAGCAAGACTTGGGCTTAACACTTGCAACATATTTAGGAGGTTCTTCACACCCTGCAGCAACACAAGCTATACACCAACTTGGAAAAATGATCCTTCCGCATGGACAAGGTCCATTACCTAGGCTACATCATCGATCAACATGGTGTACATGTGGATCCAGCCAAGATCCAAGTCATCCGTGACTGGGCAACCCCAACCACACTCACTGAGCTTCGGAGCTTCTTGGGCATTGCCAATTTCTACCGCAAGTTTGTGTTGGGACTCTCCCATATTGCATGGACCCTCAGCCAAATAATAGAGGTGGTGGTAAAGAGAAATTTGCATGGGGCCAGCCCCAACAACAAGCATTCAATGATTTGAAGCAGTGCTTGTGCTCAGCCCTAATACTTTCACTACCAGACCTGCAACAGACCTTTGAGATTGAGACTGATGCTTCAGACTATGTTGTGGGTGTCATTCTCATGCAACACGACCACCCTATGGCCTATCATAGTGAGAAACTATCAGATGTTGTCTGTAAGTACCCTACTTATGACAAAGAAATGTACTACATTGTTCAAGCCTGCCACCAGTGGAGACATTACATTCTTGGGAGGGAGACAGTCATCCACACTAATCATAAGCCACTACAGTTCATACAGACATAAGGAAAAATGTAGAATGCCCGCTATCAAAAGTGGTCCACATACTTGCAGCAATTCCACCTCAACATCAAGTATAAAACAGGAAGCACCAACCGCGTCATTGATTGCCTCAGTAGACCACCAGTCGTGGCACTCACCACAGTGCTAGACTCCTACGGCCATGAGACCTCTGGATGGCCCCAACTCTATGAGACAGACCCGGACTTCGCCACCACCTACCAAATGTTGGGTGCAAAGGTAGTTGTCAATAATTTCCATCTTTAGGATGGATTGTTGTGTAATCTAGGCCATATATGTGTTCCATCAAGTGAGCGAGTGAAGCTGATCTGGGAATCCCACTACAACCATGTGGCAGGACACTTCGGCATCGAAAAGACAGTGGCGATGCTATAAAAACATTTCTAATGGTCGAAACTTCAACAAGAGGTCAGCAAGTATATCAGGTCTTGCATTGTCTGTGCTATTGCCAAACCAACCACTAAGAAACAGGCCCTGTACACCCCTCTTCCTACTCCTGAAAAAACATGGGAATCCATCTCAATGGACTACATATTGGGCCTCCCATCCACCAAGCGGTCAAATGACTGTGTTTTTCTGGTTGTCGATCGCTTTTCTAAGATGGTGATTTTGGTTGCTTGTAAGAAGAGCATCACAGCAGAAGCCACTACCAATATCTTCTTTGAACGAGTCTGGGTAGATTTTTGAATCCCACCAACCATTGTCTTAGATCGGGACAATCGATTTCTCAGCACATTCTGATCAAGCCTCTAGTCACTGTTGGACACCAAGCTCACCAAATCCATGGCCTTCCACCCCCACATAGATGGCCAAACTAAGGTCGTAAATTGAATGATCGTGCATATCATGTGCATGTATAAATCCAAGCACCCTCGCACATGGGATGAGAGCCTTCCCTCTATACAGCATAGCTACAACTGAGCCCTGCATAGCTCAACCAACCATATCCCCTTTCAGGTGGGGTTGGGATTCCAACCATTGGGTCCCATAGATGTTGCAATTCCCCTTGTGGTCACCTCGACTGACTCCTCTCGTGCTCCAACTGAGACTGACAAATCCACCCGGTTCATTGAGAGGATCTAGCACATCCACCAACAGGTTTAGGATGTCCTATAGAAGTCCAATGACAAGTACAAGAACTGCCATGATCAACATCGGGTTCCACATAAGTTACAGGTGGGCGACAAAGTTTGGTTGTACTTGCAAAAAGAACACCTTACAGGACCCCATCAGAAGCTTTTCCCACTCCATTATGGTTCGTACACCATCACCAAGGCTATGGGGAATAATTATTTTGCACTCAACATTCCTCCTTTCCTTGGCCTGCACCCAGTGTTCAACGTGGACCTCCTTCGGCCTTATTTCCCACCATTATTGGACACCTCAGACATAGCAGAACAGCTGACACCAACAAAGCTCAACCCCGAATTCATACAACAGGCATCTAATGATCATATTATGGACACACATATCAAGAGCACTCGACAACAAAGGATCTAGCTTTATCGAGTTGTCAAAGCAGGGCAGCTCCTGCACCAAGGCAAGTGGCTCACCCGAGGCCAAATTCAGCAGAAATTTCCTCATCTTATGGGGGCACTCAATGCAATGGAGACCATCGCTTCCTAAGGATGGAGGATTCATCCAGGTGGATATGGGTGGCCATTGATCCAGGTGGATATTTGTGGCCACCCACCTTTTCTAGCTAGCTCAAAACAGGTTTCTAGCAATTTTGATAATTTACTATTTTTAGCAGTTTTTTGGGTCCTGAACTTTTAGAGTTGTGTTGAGGCCCTAAACAACGTTTTTTGGGGTATTTTGCGGTTGCAAAACTTCATCATGAAATTTTGTGCAAATGTTGTATTCCTCGGATAGATCTTTCCAATGGGCTATCATACACCTAAAACAGAGATTGTATGCAAAAGTTACGACCCCGGGAGGTTGATGTACTGACTTACCCAAACAGGGCCCACATGACTTTTGGTGCTTCATCTCCTAGGGTTAGGTTTTTGGATGTTTAGGGTTTTTGAAACTCTTGTTTATTGTAAAAAGGCCTTGAGAGCCTCATTGTAATCATCTTCTTGTGAATGAGCGCAATCATCACATCTCTTCTCAGAGATAAGCCGCCACCATTCCAACAAGCTTGTTTTCTGCTACATTTTACAGTTTCAACTTATTTCCTTATTGAATAGAAAACTAGTTTTATTGTATCTTTGTATCTATAGTCATTTCGTTATGATCATAAAATCCAGATCAATAAGCTACCACCATTCTAGCTAGCTTGTGTGCTTTTTCATTTTAGAGTCGTTTATATTTTCAGACAATCATTAATAGAATCTGAGTTTCATCGTATTACTGTATTTCATGCCACATATCTGTGTATTTTCTTTTTATATCTCTATTATATCTCTGCCTTCATATCATTCTCAAAATAATATGGATCAGTGGTATCATAGCAGCTGCTCCTTATCATTCTTAGTGCATGTCCTCAAAAAGGTCATGGTATATAGAGTTGGGTCTCGATCTTGCTTCTCTTGAAGAATTTTTCTCTCGTATTCCCAAGCAACCTCCCATTGTGTAATAAAATAGGGATGGTGAGGTATGATATCATTTCAAACTAGTACTCGAGTAATCCCTTGGATGACATAGGAATGAGATGATGGATAATTTCACCCAGATCCTCTAACGGCTTCCAACAATAATGGAATCACCTTCAACCAGCAGTCACTTTGGAGGTGCAACACCATTCAAGGTACAAGTTAACTTTGACATACCTTTATTTTAAGGCTAGATATATGTTGACGCTTTGGGAAAATGGTTAAGTCTGCTAGAGGGTTATTTCTTTGTCCAAAAATTTTCCAATAGTCAAAAAATCACCTTTACACTCCTTAAGGCCCTTCCCCATGTCAAAGATTGGTGGGAGACTTACTATGAGAAAAATGTTGAGGAAGAGTCTACATTTTTTGGTCCAAGACCCATTTCGGAAGCTTTTGTTGATTCCCTCAAGGAACAATATCACAATGCAGCAAATTATTATGATCGGTACACGAGATGGACCACAGTGCACCAAGAGAGGGGTCAAACGATGTTGAAGTTCACAAATACCTTCCATACCTTACGCACCATGCTAGGTATCAAAGAATCCAAGTGAAATCTAGTCCTAAAATACTGTGGGGCTCTACAAAGGTACATCCAAACCAAAATGGAGTTTCCAGACATCTCATCAATGGGAACCGATTATCAGTATGTTGTCAAAATCAAGCAAAATTTTAAGCAGCAGAACAAGTGGGAGTTCAAGTCTCCAAATACGCAACAACCAAAGTATGGTAAGGGTGGCCCTAACTCCCATTCCAAATGACATATCAAGGATATCCAAGCCCAAAATAACCAACCCAAGCCACTAGCAAGGAAGGGTAATTGGAAGTTGAAGGAAACTGGAAAGTGGTGCAAGTTCCACAAAATCCCTTGGCATAATACGGATGAATGTCACTCCAAAGATTCATTGTTGGTTGAGACAAAATCCCCAGGGTCAAATTTTGAATCCTAATATGATTTGAAACCAAAAAAGGGAAAGTGGATCATTGACACAAAACCTAGTGTCACCATTGCTACCACAAAATTCTAGCCAGATGAACCAAAGTATCTTGAAGAAGGGGAGTGTCTCTTCCATTCACAATTGTGGGTGAAGGGGACCCCACTCCATTTCATTATTGACAGTAGTATCCAAAAGAACCTGATCTCAGTAGATATTTTCAAGAGGTTGAACTTGACAACGACATCACATTCGCATCCATACAACATCGGTTGGCTTTGCCAGGGGTGGGACATCCATGTCAGCCAATAATTTCACCTGCACTATGACATCAAACCCTTCAAAGATGATGTATTGTGTGATTTTTCCTCCCTGCAAGTTTTTTATTTTTTGTTAGGACAACCATATATGTGCAAGTTTCATGGTTTTTATGGATCTAGGCCCTGTAGTGTCATTATTACTTTGGGAGACCAACTCTACGGGGTATCATAGGTAGTCCCAAATGTTGTAGTCTCTTTGATCTCCGCAAAGCAGTGTAGAAAGGTGGTCTCTCAGACCAGGAAGTTTTTCCTTTTTATGGTTTTATTGAAAGGTGAATGGAAGGTCACTACAACTATCAAAACCTCTACACAGGGCCTCTTTGCACAGCAGTGACAAGTGGACAAGATAAGAGAGGAATAAAAAGACATATTCACCTCACCTACTGGGGTGCTTATGCACGATTAGTAAAGTAACCAATTGATATGATACCGAGTACTCCTCTTATTAATGTCCCTGTGTATATGAATTGTATTATAGAGAATGAAGAACCAAATTCCAAATCCAAGAGCTAATTATGAAGGGCCATATCAGACCAAGATCCTCACCTTGTGGGAGCCCAATTGTTTTGGTACAGAAGAAGGATGTGACATGGAAAAAATTTATTGATTACAAAACCTTGAACAATATCACAGTCAAGAACTGGTACCCAATTCCTCAGATTGATGATCTTCTCGATCAACTCAAGGGAGCCAATTTTTTCAGTAAGATTGATATGAATTTGGCCTACCACCAGGGGTTGATTGAGAAAATTGATGTGTGGAAGATGACCTTCAAGTCTAAAGAAGGTTTGTTTGAGTGGTTGGTCATTCCTTTCATCTTGATTGATTTCCTGACCACACTGATGTGGATGATGGATGATATATTTCAACCATTCACAATCTACTTTGTCGTTGTATATTTGGATGACATCCTCATCTTTAGAAAAACTTGGGAGGAACATTTGGATCATATTTAGTAGGTCTTGGGCACCCTATGACAGCACAAATTATATTCCAATTAGGAGAAATGTTCCTTCGACATGAAGAGAATCCAATATTTTGGATACATCATGGATGAGCAGGGTGTACATGTGGATCCATACAAGATCCAATTCATCTATGATTGGTTGGCCCTAAAGACAATAATCGAGCTCTGCATCTTCTTAGGACTCAACAAAGAGATGTACTCCATTGTGTAGGCATGTTGACAGTGGAAGTATTACATTTTAGGGAAGGAAACGATCATACACATTGATAACGGGCCTATGCAATTCATACAGACACAAGGAAAGTTACAGAATGACCACCATCAGAAGTGGTCCATGTACCTACAACAATTCCACTTGAATATCAAGTACAATAAGGGTAGCACAAACCATGTCATATATATACTCATTCGACTCTCAGTGGAAGCACTAACCACAAATCTAAACTCCTGTGGACATGAGACATCCGGATGGAAAAAATTATATAATAATGACTCTGACGTTTCGACTACCTATCCGACATTGAGTGTAGGAAAAATAGTTGTAGACTTTCATCTCTAGGATGGATTTCTATGCCATCTGAGTCATATATGTTTTCACTCAAGTGAGCATGCAAATATGATCTTGGAATATCATTACAACATGGCATTTTGGTGTAGAGAAAACAATAACAGTACCTCAAAATCATTTTTATTGGCCGAATTTTCAAAAATATGTTTGCAAGTACATCAGATCCTACACTTCCTGTGCCATTTCCAAGCTTTCTGTCAAGAAACAGGGGCTATATATCCTTCTTCCTACTCCGAATAAGACTTAGGAGTCCATCTCCTTGGACTACATCTTTGTTCTACCTTCAACCAAGCATGGGAATGATTATGTCTTTGTGTTCGTTGATCGATTCTCTAAGATGGAAGTTTTGACACCTTGTAAGAAGAGAATCACAACTGAGGCCAACGTCAAGCTCTTATTTACACAAGTTTGGGTTCATTTTGGGTTTCCATGAACTATTATCTCCAATCAAGATAGTAGTTTCCTGAGCACTTTTTGGTCTAGCCTATGGTTGATGATGGACAACAAGATAACCAAGTCAACTTCCTTCCATCCACAGACTAATGGAAAAATAGAGGTAGTAAACAGGATGATTGTCCATATCCTAAGGATTTCCAATTCCCAACATCCACACACATGGCATGAAATTGTTCCTTATGTTCAACATATCTACAACAAAAACCTCCACAACTCTATTGGCCACAACCCTTTTCAGGTGTGCTTGGGGTTCCAATCGTTGGCCCCCATTGACATAGCTCTACCCATTGTAGTTGCACAGGAATATTCCTCCCATACTTAGACCAAGGTTGATCGGGAAACCATTTTTTTTTAGCGCATCCAGCACATCCAACAACAACTTCATGATATTGTGTAGAAATTCAATGCCAAGTACAAGTAGTTCCATGATCAACATAGAGTACCACACAAGTTTCACGTGGGAGATAAGGTGTCGTTGCACTTACAGAAAGAGAACCTCATAGGACCCCATCAGAAACTAAACCCACTCTGATATGTTCCTTACACCATCACCAAGGTAGTGGGTGATAATGATTTTGAATTAAGTATTCCTCATTTCCTTGGCAAGCACGTAGTATTTAATGTGGAACTGCTTCGACCATATTTGCCACCTCTCCTGGACACTTCGAACACGACCAAGCAGTTGGGACCTAGAGAAATAAATCATGATTGAATAAAACATGAAATATTTTCTTGGATAATGGACACCAAGACAAAGGACACCTTCCAGCAAACCATCCAACTCTATCGGGTCGTCAAAGAAGGGCAGTTTCTTCATCAAGGAAAGTGACTCACCAAGAGTCAGATTCAACAGAAGTTTCCCCATCTGATGGAGGAACTTGATGCAATGGAGAAAATTGATTCCTAATGGGGGAGAAATTATCTAGGTTTAAATTGATGGCCATCCACCTATTTCACTGTCTCAAAGCACAATTTTCCATTTTGGCAGTTTTTCTACACTTTTTCAGGTCCTAAAATTTTGAGGCCATTTTGAGGACTTAAACAAACTTTTATGGGCATGAAAACACCCAAACGATACCTGAAGGAATGGTTTGGGCAAAATGGAATGTGTAATAATTATATAAACCTTTCCATCAAGGTATTGAATGCCCCAAATGAAGCTCATATTCAAAAGTTACACCCTCGCAAATTTGGTGTATCAACTACCCCCATCGGGACCCACAAACCTTTTGGTGTTTCATCTCTCGTGGTTAGGGTTTTGGATGTTTATGGTTTTATCAAATATATTTTATGTTAAAAATGTCTTTGGAACCTTATTTTAATCAGATTCTCATGAATGAGCATAACCAACACATCTCTTCTCAGACATAAGCTACCACCATTCTAGTTAGCTTATGTGTTTTTGCATTTTACAGTCTTTTGTATTTTCATATAGTCATTATTAGAATTTGATTTTCACTGTATTATTGTGTTCCATGTCATATCTCAGTGTATTTCCTTGTTATATATATGTTATATCTCTACCTTCATATCGTTCTCAAAATAATCTGGATCATGTATAGGGAGACACTCTTGGCAAGAAAAGGTTGGTGATTAGAGGGAAACTTAAAACAACGGTTTCCAGCTCAAGAAACAACAATAATATGGATAAAATGGGCTTACAGATTCAGTTGGAATATCCAAATAAGTGATTTCTTGAATGTACCAAGTAGAATTACCTTTATCCATGAGGCAAGTGTTCCTTTTATGTGGTCTCCAATCAATTAGAGATAGTTTAGTATGGGGAAAATGAGTTAGACAACTAACCAATGCCATAACTCATCAATAATTTGGGAACAATTATATTTTTTTAACATTTATTAGCATGTACGTGGGTTTCCCTTAAGCATCCCACATGTACGTGGGTATCATAACAGTTAGGGCACGTACATCCTTAAAAAAATGGTTTTTTAGAAGGTCTCAAGGAGGTACAAGGAATAGTTGTCTGTAAGGAGGAGAGGGATAAGGCCAATAAGAGCATAAAATATTTAGAGGTGGAATTTGAAACTATAACAAAGGGTATGAAAATGAAGATAAATGTATGAGGATATTCAAACTGTAGATAATAAATGACACAAAGAAAGCATTGAACTTGTAGAATAAGTAACCCTTTATTGATTTTCCAAAAGGTGATCAATCTTCATGTACTGGGGGGTAACATATAAATGAGTAGATATATAATACAATGATATCCGTTAAAAAAATATTGCATAGCTTTATACCTCTACAAATAGTTTCTATCTACCTCAAATCCTAACCACTAGTGGCGCCTACATTAATGACTAGGCCACATTGATTAACAAGTACCAATAACCTAGCAGGACTTATTCAATAAGGATGTTTTTTTTACATTTAATAACCATGCACAAATTACCTATTGGGCCTTATTTAAGAACATAACCACCAAAAAATAACCATCTAAAACCTAATTGTAACACCCTTGTTTCCCCCTAGTCTGTAAATGTAAATATTATTATGACAAACGATAAGAAAATTTGTTATGAAATCAAGAAAACAATGAACCTTGATTTATATTGTACTATATATAATTTATTATAAATGAAATAGAGAAATATCAAGATACTGCCAAAGGGATAACCTTCATGGGTTACGATGTCATGAGATGAGTGGTGCAAGAGAGAGGTAATTTTTTATTTAATTAACTCTTCCAAGTAGTACTCTACCTAGTTAAAATGGAGCAGACTTGGACTATATCAAGCCCTGAAAGTTGATTATCAGTCAAGATAGTAGTTGGAATAGTTCTTTGGGAACTTAAGGATGGATGGGAAAAGTACCTTTAGGAAAATTCTGGAATGACCCATGAAATCCTAGAGGAAAAGACAGGAAAAGAGGGTGTAGGGGACAGACAAAGACATGCATGAATGGGCATGGTAGAGAAGCAGTTGGAGATAGAGAGAGGGTAGATAACATGTAGTGTGGAAAAGAGGAAAAGATACATAATATTCAAGAACTCTCTGAAAACCTTGCAAAACATCCTCTCGTGACATTGTACCTGTTAAAAATAATTAAAAAGTACCTAGGCAAGTGTTTCTCATCACCTAGGCACCTAAGGGGTGAGAAAGTGCCTAAGGTGGACCCTAGCCATTTAATTTGTGAGAGACAAATTAAAAGGTGACTTTTTGAGACTTAGGGAAATTGGGTGAATAAATTGATTTTATCTCCACCGTTGATCTCGTCTAATCTCAACCGTTAGATGAGGGAAATTGGGTGAATAAAGTGATTTTATCTCCACCGTTGATCTCGTCTAATCTCAACCATTAGATGAGATGACTCTTGAGAATTCCTCATCAGGTCGAATAGGGTAGGAGGGCACACCCATTCTTGCATAGATGAAACATTTTTTAGAGAGCAAGAGAGCTGAAATTCGAGTTCGAGAAAGAGGCCATTTTTGCAGAGCTAGGGCATGCTTTTTGAGGATGAAAACTAGCATGCATTTTGAGGTAGAAGGTACAACATTTATTGCAGGTTGTACTGTACAGATTGAGCAGGTCGTACAACATTAAAAGTTGGAACAGAAATTGATGTAAAGTAAAGTTCCTAATAGAGGTCGTACTGTATGAATTTTCAGGTTCCGTACAAAAAAAAAGAGGCACAGAAATCGAGGGAAAGTATAGCTAGGTGAATAGTCTGTACTGTACAGATTATGTACAGTCCGTACAACTAGTTTTCTTGCACATAAATAATGGAAAGTTTTTGTGGTATTTTCTAGGTAGTTTTGGCAAATTTTCCAAGGAGTTCGTACAACATTTAATGCTCAAATTTGATTTGTAGTAGTTATCACAGATTTTGAGGCAATCATACAGCAAGAAGGAGGCACAGAAAATGAGGAACAGACCTGTACATGTGTGAAAGAAATTCTGGGACAAATTTAGAGGAGTTTGGATCAATTTTTGTGTGAAGACTTGGCATGGTTTTTGAGATAAGTTTTTCATTAAATTTCTGAGGATGAATATGTTGTAAAAGGATTTCTCTGAAGCTCTAAAATTATAAAAACTCCCTCTCTCACTCGATTTCCCCTTGTGGGTTTTTCTAAGGTCGTTGTTAGACAAAAAATCATTGTGTTAATTTTCTTAGTTATATGTGTTTTTGATATATTTTTATTTCTGGGTTAAATGATGTTCAAAATCCTCATGTTTTAGTTCTGAAATTTTTATTTTATGCTGAGTTTAATTGGTTGTCATAAAACTGGGTTTGGGCATTAAACATTGGCTGAAAAATCAGCGAGACTTGAAACTGGGTGGGGTCTGAAATTTTACATGGTATCATAGCTAAGTTAAAGAGAAGCGGAGATATTCTAGCAATTCATAAAATTGGGACTATAGTCACTTCACCAGACAGAAATTTGAATTTTTCGTTTTCAGCAGAATGGGGTCAATGGATACAAGTTTGAGGGTTGAGGATAGACTTGATGGGGCAACAAACTTTGGTGCTTGGAAAGATAAGATGATCTTGTCGTTGCAAGAAAATGAGTTGTGGGACATTGTTGAGAATTCTGCCACACATCATGTGGTTGTACCTATTGATGCTACTCTTCTTGCAGCATACACTAAGAAGAGTATCAAGGCTAAGAGGATTATTCTTGATTCTGTCAAGGACCATTTGATTTCTCACTTGATGGGGAATAAAAATGCCTATGAGATGTGGGAGTCTTTGACAAAGTTGTACCAGAGTAAAATGAAAACTAGAAGATGGTTTTGAGGGAAAAACTGAAGAGCATTAAAATGACCAAGGCTGAAAATTTGGTCACATATCTTACCAGTTTGACACAGGTGAGAGATGAGCTTGGAGTTGTGGGGGAGGCCATAGTTGACAGTGAGCTTGTGAGGATAGCATTGAATGGAGTTTCCAAACAATGGATTTTTTTTTTAGGGCATTGTGGCTAGGGATAATCTTCCCAATTGGGAACGTCTTTGGGATGACTTTGTTCAAGAGGAGACCCAGAGAGGTTATGTACATGGAAGTTCATCTAAAGGTCATGATGAGGAGAATGTGGCTCTTGCTGCCAACAGAAAGAATAAATTCAAAAAGGTTCCTAAGGGAGGAAACAAACCAAATGGTTAAGGGAAGAGGGACATGAGAAAATTCAAGTGCTTTGCATGCCACAATTTTGGGCACTATGCAGGTTAGTGTCTGAGTAAGAAGAATAAAGAAACAACAGCTTCAGCAACGCTGGAGGATTTTTCCGCCAAGTTTGATAAGGAGATTTCCTTAGTTGTGTCTCTTTCCATGAGGACCCCTCATTCTGATATGTGGTATATTGAGATTTGTGCCTCTCACCATATGACATCGGTTCGTGAGCACTTGACAGATCTTACTCAGATTGGTGATGTTGAGGTGGTGCTTGGATATGACCGAGTGGTCAAGGCAGTTGGTTGTGGGACTGTATCATTTCAGAGGGATTCTTTGCCTCCCATGTTGTTGAGAGAGGTCCTATATGTTATGGGCTTGAAGAAGAACTTAGTTTCAATTTTTTCTATTGAGGAGATGGGCTATGAGGTGTTTTTCTGTGATGAGAAGGTGCTCCTTTTCCCCAAGGGGTCCATTATCACTTCAGCCAAAGTGATTGGGACTAGACATGAGAATTTGTACAAGCTTATGTTCCAGCTAGCGAGAGCATTATTTCATTATACCAGCAGCAATGATCTATGTGAGCTATGGCACATTTGCACCATGGGGCTTTGAGGGTGTTGAGGGAGATTGTGACTGGAGTTCCATATTTCAGTACAAAGCACCAGGATTTGTGCAAGGGGTGTGCTTTGGGAAAGTACACCAAGACCTATTTTCCTAGCAATGATTGTAGAGCAGTAGGTATCCTTGATCTTATCCATTCATATGTATGTGGCCCAATGTATTCGGCATCATTGACTTATTTTTTATACTATGTTATATTCATTGATGACTTCTCATGAAAGTCTTGGATTTTCTTCATGAAGACCAAAGGACAGGTCTTCAGTCGATTCCAAGAGTTCAAATATCTTGTGGAGAACCAGACTGGGAAGAAAATCAGATTTCTAAGGATAGCAAATGGGGGTGAGTATACCTCCAAGGGTTTTATGGACTTTTGTGTAGGAGAGGGCATCATGAGAGAGTTGATTGTTCCTTACAACCCATAGCAAAATGAGGTTGATGAAAGGAAGAATGGGGCCATAGTTGGGGATACCAGAGCCATGCTCATGATCAGGGGTTGCCACTATTTCTTTGGATTGAGGCATGATACACTGCAGTTTATCTGCAGAACAGGATTCCACACAAGGCAATGGGGAATATGACTCCTGAAGAGGATTTTTCTAGGAAGAAGCCTGAGGTGGGGCAGTTTCATATTTTTGGGTGCATCACACATTCACATGTCCCTTCTAAGAAGAGGACAAAACTAGAACCCATAACAAAGAGAGGGATCTTTGTTGGGTATAGAGAGACTTCAAAGGCTTTCCGTATATACATTCTTTCCTTGAGGAAGACAGTTTTGAAGAGGGATGTGATATTTGAGGAGGACAGAGCCTTTAGGAAGTCTTGAGGGATAGAGAGGGGTGAGCGGTCATCACCTCAGATTCAAGTGAGTCTGCAACAAACTTCAATGACACAGAGTTCGAGGCCACCAGTTTCAGTGACGACTGGTCCACAGGTGACAGGGCCACAGAGGTCAGGATCGCAGGTTACTAGTCCACAAGTTTTAGGATCAGGTACTCCAGATTCATTTCAGGATCATAGTATTCAGGATATGGGGTTGATCAGGGAGATTCCCCTCCATGGGACACTACTTCAGAGAGGAGGAAGCCCAAGTGGATTCATGATACATTTAGGGAGGCACAGGGTTCAGTGGGGAATCCTAGGTAGGCTGTGAGGGAGAGTAAGCCTCCAGAGAGGTTTTACAGCTGCATCGTGATGGTGAGCATTATTTGGGTGTCTGATCCTTCCTCTTTTTAGGAGGCTACTAGTAGACAGGGTTGGAGAGATACCATGATGGAAAAATGCAATTCAATCATGAAGAATGATGTTTCGAAAGTTGTTCCTAGACCTGAGGGCAAGTCAATGGTGACTTCCAGGTGGCTCTATAAACTCAAGCATGTTGCAGATGGCATCATTAATAAGTACAAATCTCTCTTTGTGGCTCGGGGGTTCTCACAAGTTGAGGGAGTTGATTATGATGAGACCTTTGCACAGGTTTCTAGATATACCTCGATTGGATCGGTGATTTCCATTGCAGCAAAGGTGTTGGAAGATCCACCAGATGGATGTGAAGACCACATTTATGAATGGTCTTATACAAGAGGAGGTGTATATTGAGCATCCGTTGGGATTTGAGGTGTATGGGAGAGATTTTCATGTGTGTATACTGAAGAAGGCATTGTATGGGATGAAACAAGCTCTCAGAGCTTGGTATTCGAGGATTGATACCTATTTGCAACAGTTGGGATTTGAGAAGAGTGAGGTGGATCCCAACCTATACTACATTGTGGTTGGAGAGGATCCTCTCATTCTCTTGCTATATGTGGATGATCTTTTCATTACAGGGGCAGAGAGACTCATAACTAGTTGCAAGGAGAGCCTTGCTTCAGAGTTTGGGATGACTGATATTGGACTGATGCACTATTTTTTGGGATTGGAGGTTTGGCAGGAGCCTGGACACATCTTCCTGGGACAGGGGAAGTATGTGTGTGATATTATGAGGATATTCCATATGTATGATTGTAGGCTCATGACCACTCGCATGATTACCAACTGGAAGAAGCTTCATGTTTCTAAGTCACAGTTGGTGGATTCCACTTTATATCACCAGTTGATCGGTTCTTTGATGTAGTTAGTCAATACCAGGACAGATATTTGTTTTTCTATCAACACTCTCAGTCATTTCATGGTGGATCCTAGGAGAGTGCACTAGGTGGAAGAAAAACATGTGCTCAGGTATCTTTATGATACGGTAGATTATGGTATGGACTATCAAAGAGGAGATGGAGTTCGTCTGGTTGGCTATACAAATTCATATTGGGAAGGATTGGGCTCAGTAGTTGTGTCTTGGTTCGGTCAGAAGAAAAATTTAGTGGCATTGAGTTCTATAGAGGCTGAGTATATGGCTGCCATTCAAGCCAGTTTTGAGGCCCTTTGGCTTCACAAGTTGTTGGTGAGATTGTTTGGTGTGCAGTTGAAGCCTACCATGATTTACTGTGATAATCAAAGTTTCATTAAACTCTTGGAGAATTCAGTATTTCATGACAGGTCTAAGCATATCGATATTCTTTATCACTTCATCTGTGACTATGTTTAGAGAGGAGTAGTGGAGCTACAGTACATATCTACAGATGAACAGGTTGCAGACATACTCACCAAGGCATTGGGCAAAGGCAAGTTTGTATTTTTCAGGGATAGGCTTGGAGTGGTGAGTAACACTTTCCTCAGTAAGACGGAGTGTTAAAAATAATTAAAAAGTACCTGGGAAAGTGTTTCTCACACCTAGGCGCCTAAGGGGTGAGAAAGTGCCTAATGTGGACCCTAGTCATTTAATTTGTGAGAGACAAATTAAAAGGTGACTTTTTGAGACTTAGGAAAAGTGGGTGAATAAAGTGATTTTATCTCCACCGTTGATCTCGTCTAATCTCAATCGTTAGATGAGATGACTCTTGAGATTCCCTCATGAGGTTGACTAGGGTAGGAGGGTGCACCCATTCTTAGGTAGATGAAGCATTTTTGAGAGAGCAAGAGAGATGAAATTCGAGTTTGATAAAAAGGCCATTTTTGCAGAGCTAGGGCATGCTTTTTGAGGCTGAAAACTAGCACGCATTTTGAGGCATAAGGTACAACATTTATTGCAGTTCATACTGTATGTATTGAGCAGGTCGTACAGCATTAAAATATGGCATATAAATCGAGGTAGAGTATAGTTCAGAACAGAGGTTGTACTGTACAGATTTTTGGGTTTCGTATAGTAGAAAAGAGGCACAGAAATCGAGGGAAAGTACAGCTGGGTGAACAGTCCATATTGTACATATTACATATGGTCTGTATGACTAGTTTTCTTGCATAGAAATCGAGGAAAGTTTCTATGGTATTTTCTGGGTGGTTTTGGCACATTTTCCAAGGTGATTGTACATCGTTTAATGCTCAAATTTGAGTTTTAATAGTTGGCACAAATTTTGAGACAGACGTACAGCAAGAAGGAGGCACATAAAATATGGAGCAAACCTATACATGTGTGCAAGAAATTATGGCATGAATTTCGAGGAGTTTGGCTTAGTTTTTGTGTGAAGACTTGGCACGATTTTTGAGATAAGTTTGTCATTAAATTTTTGAAGATGAATATGTTGTAGAAGAATTTCTCTAAAGCTATGAAATAATAAAAACTCCCTCTCTCACCGGTTTTCCCCTTGTGGGTTTTTCCAGGGTCGTTGTTAGACCAAAAATCACTATGTTAATTTTCTGATGTATATGTATTACTGATATGTTTTTATTTCTGCATTAAACGATGTTCAGAATCCTCATGTTTCAGTTCTGAAAAATTTATTTTATGCTGAGTTTAATTGGCTGTCATAAAACTCGGTTTGGGCACTAAACATTGGCTAAAAAATCAGCGAGACTCGAAACTGGGTAGGGCCTGAAATTTTACAGTACATGGCTCAGGGATGGTTGGTTTTAGTAGATAATAATGCAACCTTTCCTATGATTGGGTGGAGAGTGGACAACCCTTCTATAGTAGCCACCATATCTCAAGTTCATAGATACATAACTTATATGGATTTGTGTAATAACTTGGATGCATGTTCGAATTTGATAACTTGTATGATGATTTTGGAGCTTGATTGTGTGTGTGTGTCCTATGCTTGTATAAAGTGTTTATCTACCCAAGAGGTTATGTATCTTGTTTTTTATTAGTTTCTGTTTTGAAATGAAATAGCAGCAAGATTATGGTTGCAAAGGGAATGTGTGAATGATAAATAGAGTATAAATGTATACACTCCTTGAGTAGGTAAGTAACTCGAACTTTCGATATAACCCAAGTGAAGAAATATGTTTCTCACCATGTGCATTATGATATATCCTTTCATATATAAATGTGTGTGTGTGTGTGTGTGGGTGGGTGTGTGTATACACACACACACACACACACACATCTCGATGTGCATACATGTATCCTTCTTTGATGGGGTTCTTGCAGAGAGGGAATTTCACTAAAGTATTACGAACTTGGATGTCCTGGAAAAGGCATGGGTATCCATTGAAACCAGGAAATGGATTTTCTAGGTCAACTCAAAAAATTATAAAGGAATATGAGGGAGAAAACCCTCGAAAAAAATTGACTAAGTCCCGAGTTGGATTTATTAAGGCAGAGGAAAAACCCTTACTCTCTTCCAAAAATCATGACCATCGATCTGATATGGTAGTTATATATAGGCCCTTCACTAGAGAGAAGGTGAGGCTGAATCTCAACCATTGATCTAGCAAAGGATATAGATCTTATCCCTCCATCGGATTCGGATATGAATCTTGCAGAGCATATACCCCGAGATCAACGACGGTCCTTGATCTCTTGGGGAGTGGTTATGGAGGGTTAAGAAACATTGTGTCTTTTATGGTGGGGGAAATAAAATATTGAGGGCTCGCAAGGCTCAGTGACATCATGACCATTGGATCTGGAAATTTAAACGATCACAGTCATATATCATATAGAAGGAACATCGGATTCCCACGGTCAGAATGATTTTGGATGTCAAGTAAGAGGTAGTCTGAAAGGGATATTCTGAGGGATGATCAAGGTTTTCCATCAGGGAAGGACCCACATCCAATCTCCATTGTTGATCATTGTGACCATCACTTATATGAGACTAAGGGATGGGGTGACCTCAATATCGCATGCCATTGATGACGAGGACCCCAATGTGTCCAAGATGAACACATGTCACTATGGGATTGTACTAAGGGCTCAGGGTGAGCCTTGTCGAAATACACCTTTAGATAGCCATCGTGGAACCTGAACCATCAGATCCCTGAGATCGGGCAATCTCGATCGTCCATCGGAGGGAGTTTTTTGAAATGGTCGCATAACCAGGAAAGGCATGACCCTGATGGAAGATCATCGAGAAATAATATAGACCATTTCATCCATATGGATATCAGTGGCCACTCACCTTTTCCAACTGGCTCAAAACAGTTTTCTGGCAATTTTGGCAATTTACTATTTTTAGTAGTTTTCACTTCTGGGGTCATTTTGAGGGCCTAAATGAAGGTTTTTTTAGAACATCCCAACTCAATGATAGCATATGGAATTATTGATGCCCTAAAATTAATCTCCTCGATGATACCTTTCCAATGGGCTATCATACGCCTAAAACAGAGATTGTATGCAAAAGTTACGACCCCGAGAAGTTAATGTACTAACTTACCCAAACGAGGCCCACATGACTTTTGGTGCTTCATCTCCTAGGGTTAGGTTTTTTGGATGTCTATGGTTTTTGGCATTCTTTTTTATTGTAAAAGGCCTTCAAATCCTCATTTTAATTATCTTCTTGTGAATGAGCGCAGCTGTCACATCTCTTCTCAGAGATAAGTCGCCACCATTCCAGCAAGCTTGTTTCCGCTGCATTTTACAGTTTCATCTTATTTCATTATTGAATAGAAAACCAATTTTACTATATCTCTATTATTTTGTGTTAAGAATCTGTTAATAATCTGTATTCATTTCGTTCTTCTCATAAAATCTGGATCAGTGGTATCAAAGCGGTATGCTCCTTGTCGACTTAATGCTTGTCCCCAACGAGGTCAGAGTACAAAGAGTTGGGTCTTGAGCTTGTTTCTCTTAAGGAAAAAATATCTCACACGCCCAAGCGACCTCTCATGGAAGGAGAAAATAAATATGATGGGACAAGAGATCCTTTCAAATTGTTGATTGAGGAATCCCTCACACAATAGAGGAACGAGATGATGGATAGTTTCGCACAAATCCTTCGGCAGCTACCAACAGGTGACGCGTCTTCTTCGAGTGGAGGTGCCACCCCCTTCAAGGTACAAATAAACTTTGATATTCCTATATTTGAAGCTCAGATAGATGCAGATGTTGTATAGAAGTGTTTGAATCTACTAGAAGGGTATTTTTCTGTCCATAACTTCTCGAATAGAGAAAAGATTACTTTTGCGCTCCTCAAAGTCGTCCCCCATGTCAAAGATTGGTGGGAAACGTTCGGTGAGAAAAAGGAAATAGAGGAACCCTCATTATTTACAGTCACAGCCACCTAGGATTCCTTCAGGGATGCTATTAAGGAACAATACTACCCTGTCGGAATTTATGATGACTTATATACCAAATGGACCACACTGCGGCAAGAAAGAGAGCAAGCAGTGCCAGATTTCACAAATATCTTATGTACCTTTTGCACCAAGTTGGGTATCAATATTCGGAGCGACATCTGGTACTCAAGTATCACGGTGCTCTACATAGATACAACCATACCGAAATGGAATTTCTAAACATATTATCCTTGGGTGTGGCCTACCGATATGCCATCAAAATCGAGTAGAAAATCAAACAAAAGACGCGGCCATTTGGGCCTAGGAACCCCTCACAAAAAAATCCAGGAAAGGGAGGCCCCAATGCATAGAAAAAAGGACAGAACAAAGATGGATAGTATCAGGACAACCAGTCCAAGCCGCAAGAAAAGAAGGACGCTGGAAAGACAAAGAAAGATACTGGGAAGTGGTGTGACTTCCATAAGAGCCCTTGTCATAACAATGTTGATTGTTGCTCAAAGCAGTCGATGGTGGACGAAGTGAAAGCCTATGAATCAGATGTGGATTATGACTCTAAGCCAGAAGAAGGAGAGCACCTCTTCCATTCTCAAATGTGGGTAAAAGGCACCCCGCTGCACTTCATCATTGATAGCGATATCCAGAAGAACCTCATCTCTGACGAGGTCATCAAGCAGCTGGCCCTGCCCACAATGCCTCACCCACAACCCTACACCATTTGATGGCTCTGCCAAGGAAGTGATCTCCGCGTCAGCCAACTTTGTCGACTGTCATACGGTATCAATCCCTTCAAAGATGAGGTATTGTATGATGTTGCTCCTCTCAAAGTTTGTGATGTTCTTTTGGGCCAACCTTATTTATGGAAACGTCGTGTTGTATATGAGTCTAGGCCTCGTAGTGTTATTATTACTTTGAACAAGAAATTGTATAGAATACCTAAGTGAGTCCCACCTAGTGTTATTTCCTTGATCTCTGCTAAGAAATGCAGGAAGTTCATCTCTCAGACAGGGAAGTTTGTCTTCTTTGTGATTTTCTCTCAGAATAAGCGAAAGATCACAGCCACATCCAGGGTCTCTATGGCCAAACTCTCCACACAGCAGAAGCAAGTAGATAAGGTCGTGGAAGAATACTCAGATATCTTCTCCTCACCTATCAGGGTACCTCTGCACTGCCAGGTCAAGCACCCCATCAATATGACCCCCAGTGCATCAATGCCCAATGGGTCAGTCTATCGTCGCTCTCTGTTAGAGAATGAGGAGATCAAGCGATAAATCAAATAACTGCTCCACAAGGGGCACATATGTCCTAGCTCATCACCTTGCGGAAGCCCAATCATGTTGGTACAGATGAAAGATGGAACCTAGTGATTATGCATTGATTATCGGGCTCTGAATAAAATCACAGTCAGAAACTAGTACCTGATTCCCTGAATCAACGACCTCCTTGATAAAATCACGGGTGATAAATACTTCAGTAAAATTGATCTGAAGTCTGGCTACAACCAGGTCCTGATAGAACAGACAGATGTGTGGAAGACCGTCTTCAAGAAAAAAGAAGGCCTTTTTGAATGGTTGTCCATGCCCTTTGGTTTGACAAATTCTCCAACCACTTTCATGAGGATGATGGACAATATCATGCAACCATTCACCAATAATTTTGTAGTGGTGTATCTTGATGACATTCTCATTTACAGCAAGACTTGGGCCAAACACTTACAGCATATTCAACAGGTTTTGGACACCCTACGACAACACAAGCTATACGACAACTTGGAAAAATGATCCTTTGGCATGGACATGGTCCATTACCTAGGCTACATCATTGATCAGCATGGGGTACATGTGGATCCATCCAAGATCCAATTCATCCATGACTGGCCAGCCTCAACCACACTCACTGAGCTTTGGAGCTTCTTGGGCCTTGCCAATTTCTACTGTAGGTTTGTGTTGGGATTCTCCCATATTGCATGGGCCCTCAGTCAAATCACCAGGGGTGGTGGTAAGGAAAAATTTGTGTGGGGCCAGTCCCAACAACAATCATTTGATGATATGAAGAAGCGCTTGTGATCATCCCATATACTTTCACTACCAAACCTGCAGCATCCCTTTGAGATAGAGACAGATGCGTCAAACTATGTTGTGGGCGTCGTTCTCACTCAGCACGGCCACCCTGTGGCCTATCATAGTGAGACACTATATGATGTTGTATGTAAGTACCCTACTTACAACAAAGAAATGTACTCCATTGTGCAAGCCTGCCACCAGTGGATACATTACATTCTTGGGAAGGAGACAGTCATCCACATTGATCATAAGCCACTGTAGTTTATGCAGACACAAGGAAAATTGTAGAATGACCACCATCAAAAGTGGTCCACATACTTGCAACAATTCCACCTCAACATCAAGTATAAAACAGGAAGCACCAACCACATCATTGATTGCCTCAGCAGACCACTAGTCGTGGAACTCACCACGATGCTTGAATCTTGTGTCCATGAAACCTCTGGATGGCCCCAACTCTATGAGACAAACCCAGACTTCGCCACCACCTACCAAATGTTGGGTGCAAACATAGTTGTCGATAATTTCTATCTTCAGGATGGGTTGTTGTGTCATCTCGGCCATATATGTGTTCCATCAAGAAAGCGAGAGAAGTTAATCTGGGAAAGCCACTACAGTCAGGTGGGAGGAAACTTCGGCGTCAAAAAGACTGTGGAGATGCTACAGAAACATTTCTATTGGCCGAAACTCCGGCATGAGGTCAGAAAGTATATCAGGTCCTCCACTACCTGTGTTATTGCCAAACCAAGCACTAAGAAACATGGCATGTACACCCCTCTTCCTACTCCTAACAGGCCATGGAAATCCATCTCAATGGACTACATGTCAAGCCTCCCATCCACCAAGCAGGGAAATGACTGTGTTTTTTTGGTTGTTGACTACTCTTTTAAGATGGCGATTATGTTTTCCTGCAAGAAGAGAATCACAACAGAGGCCACTGCCAAGCTCTTATTTGAATGGGTCTGGGTCCATTTTGGACTACCACAAACCATTGTCTCAGATAGGGATGGTTGATTTCTCAGCACATTCTGGTCGAGCCTTTGGTCACTACTGGACACCAAGCTAACCAAATCCACGGCCTTCCACCCCCAGACAAATGGCCAAATCGAGCTCATAAATCGAATGGTTATTCATATCCTTCGCATGTATAATTCAAAGCACCCTTGCACATGGGATGAGAACCTTCCCTATGTCCAACATAGCTATAATCGAGCCCTACATAGCTCAACCGGCCACAACCCCTTTCAGGTGGGGTTGGGATTCCAAACATTGGGTCTCATAGATGTTGGACTTCCCCTTGTGGTCACCTTGACCGACTCATCTCATGTTCCAACTGAAGCTGACAAAGCCACTCGGTTCATTGAGAGGATCCAGCACATCCGCCAATAGGTTCAGGATATCCTACAGAAGTCCAATGACAAGTACAAACAATGCCATTCTCAACATTGGGTGCCACATAAGTTTCAGGTGGGAGAAAACGTTTGGTTGCACTTGCAGAAAGAACGCCTTACAGCACCCCATCGAAAGCTTCGCCCATGCCATTATGGGTCATACAACATCACCAAGGCCATGGGGAATAATTATTTTGAGCTCAACATTCTTCCTTTCCTTGGCCTGCACCCAGTGTTCAACGTGGCTCTCCTTCGCCCTTATTTCCCACCATTATTGGACACCTCAGACGTAGCAGAACAACTGACACCAAAAAATCTCAACCCCAACTGAATATAATAGGCATCCAACAATCATATTGTGGACACATAGATCAAGGGAACCTGATAGAAAAGGATCCATCCTTATCGAGTCATCAAAGCAGGGCAGCTCCTGCACCAAGGCAAGTGGCTCACCCGGGGCCAAATTCAGCAGAAATTTCCTCATCTGATGGGGGAACTCAACATAATGGATACCATTTCTTCCTAAGGAGGTAGTATTTATCTATATGGATATCGGTGGCCACCCACCTTTTCCAACTGGCTCAAAACAGTTTTCTGGCAATTTTGGCAATTTACTATTTTTAGCAGTTTTCACTTCCGAGGCCATTTTGAAGGCCTAAATGAAGGTTTTTTGGGATCATACCAACTCAATGATGGCCTAAGGAATGATTGAGGCCCAAAAATGAATATCCTCGATGATACCTTTCCAACGGGCTATCATACGCCTAAAACGGAGATCGCATGCAAAAGTTACGACCTCGGGAAGTTAATGTACTAACTTACCCAAACGGGGCCCACATGACTTTTGGTGCTGCATCTCCTAGGGTTAGGTTTTTTGGATGTATAGGGTTTTGGGCATTATTTTTTATTGTAAAATTCCTTCAAAGCCTCATTTTAATGATCTTCTTTTGAATGAGCACAACCGTCACATCTCTTCTAAGAGATAAGCTGCCACCATTCCAGCAAGCTTGTTCTCGCTGCATTTTACAGTTTCAGCTTATTTCATTATTGAATAGAAAACTAGTTTTACTGTATCTCTATTATTTTGTGTTAAGAATCTGTTAATAATCTGTATTCATTTCATTCTTCTCAAAAAATCTGGATCACCGTTAGCTAAAGGGGAGAATCGATGTGTGATGGTCATCAATTTTTCATGGCTTTACCATTTTCCCCAGAGAGTTGACAGTGGGAAGTGATGTCATATCAACATGGAAATACACGTGTCCAGTGATGGAAGTGCCAAGTGTTGTATTCCTTGGGCTGATTGAGGTTATGATTGTGACCAGAAGCAAGTGCCACGTATCTTGTCGACCTGGTAGCTGACATGGATGAGGTGGCGGGTGTCATATGGGGAATGGCTGAGACCAAGGAAAATACACAGAGGTGGCTTGGGGGGCTAATGAAACAACCCTAAATCCTAACTCTTATCTCTCAAGGAGAATATCTGGGTCATCTTTCACAGAGTCCCTTTCGAAGTTCCCTCTTAGAAAATACATAGATGGAAAAAAAATTAGGTGGCATACTGGCCATCGATTTGTCGAAGTGGAACGAACCTTGAGAACAGATCCTATATGTCCTTTGCAAGGAGACATTCAAGATAGATTATAGATATTTACTCCAAGGATGGAACCTCGAGATGGAAATCTGGCCATTGATCTATCAGGGATGGAGGAGCTCTAAAAGGAGATCCTAACAGTCCATTGTGGATTTTTTGGGATGGGCGAGGGGAATGCATTCTGGAAAGGGGGGGATATGAGGTGAAATGTTTACCTTCGATATTCCAAATTCCAAAGGACCTCATGGAATATATGGACCATCAATCCTTAGATGGGGACTCACACAGTTTATGGGAAATTCACTACATGTAGCGCGGATAAGAGGCCATGCGTCACGATAATCAATCCCATCCATATGTCACCAATAAACCAGGAATTGTTTGATCTGTTGCGAAGGATAGTCATCATACTGATCCATCGAAGTGCACCAGGCTATCCATCACAGAATACTCCGATGGAAGGATTATGATAGCGACAAGATATGACAGGAAGGATCTGAAACGACACAGACAGAGATAGTATGTGGCCAATTCCACGCCTACGCCACCTAGCATGAAAATTATACTGGAGGACCATGTCATCACCATGTAGGAATATGTTGATGATAGGGTTCCATGTGGATGCAACTTGGCAGTGAGAGGCCATAACTTTCGATATACAACTTCTTTTTTAGTGAGATTATAGTTGTTGGAAATCTATTGTCAAGAAGAAGACGATGATGCCATCGAAATTTATTTTTGAGATTGGTTAAGGGGAACAAAATTTTAATACCCTATTCCCTTAAAATCTACTTAGGGGTTTGGGTGTGTGACAAGTGGTATCAAATCATGGCAACTATACTTGGCCTTCTTAGACTCATGAAGGAGTTAAGTAAATTTTATTATAAAATTTATAAGGGGTAGGGTATGCTACCCTACCCAATTCATAAGGGCCTATTAATTCCCATCCATGTGACCAAACGCTTAATCCTTTGATTGTTTTAGCACTTGTTCACCAAGAGGTATTTTTTTCCATGGTATAGCAGGAGGTCGAGAGGCGCTAATAAAACCACCCTTAAGAGTGAAATTGTGGCCTTATTGACCATTGTGTGTCCCTTAGTGGATATTCTAAGACCATCAGCGTGGAGTAACCTTTTGTTAACTCATGCGTGACTTGTTTGTGCAATTTTCATCGGGACCACTGATCCTTTAGTGTAAATCATGGTTATTTTCATGATGTATAATGACATGGATCGTTGATCCAAGCATGATCAACAATCAATGAACGATTAGAAACTTACCCACTAGGAATTTGACCAAAAAAACCATGATCTAACGATAGATCTTGAATCGACTCTTTAATCTGATGGTTCATGAGTCATGAATTTACCCATCATATGGAATTCAAAAAATTATTCCATGTGTAAACAAATAACATCTGAAATCTCAATATGGGTGATGTCCCTGCATCACTACCTACAAGAGTTTAGTTAAATCTTATTGTTGAAAAGAGGGACTGCATATTGTAATTTGTTGGGAATTTACCCTAAAAGGAAATTGAATCAGGTTGATTACAACAAAGGGATTATAATTGTGTCCCCGAGGTGTAGGACAGTCGGTGACGGAGTGTGTTGTTAAGCCACTCCGTGATGTTAAAGTCACCGGTTCGAAACCTGCGGGGACAAAAAATCCAACCATGTTAAGGGTTGGTGTGGCTCAGGCCGGGTGCGATCCCCGGGTGATTTTGACGGCTTAGATGCCCCTGAGTCGCGGTTTCTCAAGCCACAGGTTAATCGCAGGTCCTGCACAAATTAACAAACAAAAAAAAAAGGGATTATAATTGTATCTTTTTCTAGGAATTGATCATTATAATAGTTATATTAAGGGATAAGGCCCTTATGGATAATTCCTGGTGGAATTTAGTGGGGATTGATAGAATCCTTAGCAGTATTAATGTATTCTTATTAAAAGACTAAACCCTATATATGAAATTCCTCATGATCAGGGTGGTGATAGAAAAGGTGTGAGGCCAGTAAATTTGACCTGTAATGAATGAAACTTTTTTCTAAAATATCCCAGCCAAACAAATAAAAAGAATCCTTTGGATTTTTTATGGTCCTCATAAAATAAGTGGAATGGATTGAATTTATGAGCCATTTTATGAGCGCGTGATCATACTAAAGAGAAGTGTATATACATATTGACCTAAAATATTTCTTATGCAAGTGAATAAAATCTTAATAGAGGGAACATGCCTACACTGTAGGTGATCCAGGTGGATATCGGTGTCCACCCACCTTTTCCAACTCGCTCAAAACATTTTTTTGGCAATTTTGGCAATTTACTATTTTTAGCAGTTTTTACTTTTCGGAGCCATTTTGAGGGCCTAAATGAAGGTTTTTCGGGATAAAGCTTCTCAATGATAGCTGAAGGCTCATATTGAGCCCCCAAAATGAATCTCCTCGACGATACCTTTCAAAATAGCTATCGTGCGGCCCAAATGGAGATCATATGCCAAAGTTACTCCCTCGGGAAGTTGGTATACCAAACTACCCAAAACAGGGTCCACAAAATTGTTAGTTTTTCATCTTCTGGGGTTAGGGTTTTGGATTTTCTTTATGATAAAAAGGCCTTTGGAACCTCATTTTAAAATCATATTCTCATGGATACGAGTAGTCTTTACATCTCTTCTCAGAGATAAGTTTCCACCATTCTAGAGACTCTTTCACTCTATAGTTTACAGTCTTTGTACATTTTCGCTCATTAATAGAAAATTGTGTATTATTGTATATTTGTGTTTATGGTTTCATCTCTGATACATTTCTGTTATAATATTGGATATCCGAGATATCTTTGTACATTTTGTTATCACCATGACGATCATGCTTCAAATCTGAGTTTAAATTTAGCAGGTGACTAAATCAGTGTAGAGACATGGTGTTATTTAGAGATTCGGGTCATATGTGGCAGTAATATGAAAAAATATGGCGGAAGAGTGAAGGAAGGAGTCTTATGGAACATTGATCTTGAAGCAACCCAGATCGACAGTTGAGGCCCATATCGGGTGGTGAACTAGCGTGGAACTTAATTATGCGAGGGCGGACCGAGGAAAACCATTGTGGTTTTAATAGTGGACGTGTGGCGCCCTTAGAAGTGCATTAAGGTGAAAATCAGTTTTCCTGAAACTATTTTCTCAACAGCCCCAATGTCACGTGGTTTAATGTGTCAAATCAACAACTGATGAGGGGAGGTGACGGTTAGTCAAATCACCTCACGTCGTTGGTTCAAGTACTTCCCGTTCGACATGTGAAGCGAACGTCGTCGTAAAACTAACTCAAAAGTTCATCATTCGAAGTAGATTGATGAAGTGTGTAAAACCAACGTACCATGTCAATAATTCATGATTAGGATTCAAGGACTACTAGTCTTCAGATATGGGCAGCTTTATCCTACTCTGGGAAATATTCATCCCATGCATAAGTGGAGTAATCTCGAGCTGGATCAATTTCTTGAGTTCTGTGGAACTAAGGGAGACAAAATTGTGGCCTCTTCAAGGTCGAAAGATATGGATAATGTCAATCGAATGGTGTCCATTACAATGGGGTTCTCAACTAATGTGTCAGGCTTATCAATAAGTAAGAAAGAAAGATGGGTTGTGGAGATATTAGCAACCAAATTTCATATCGAGCCCTTAACTGAAATAGATTCGGGGGTCAAATTAAACCCTGTTATGAGGGACCTAGTCATCAATGAACATGCAGATGAAATCAACAAGTAGGCAGTGAATAATAAGCGGAGAAAACGGTAGAGATCAGAAATCAGAGTTGAGACGATGGAGAGCGTCGGAGAAAATCAACTCGCTTGGTTGAGCACTCTGAAGGAAGAAATCGCCAAGATGAAATGAATTCTCAGGTAGGATTGAGTACATTCCAACAAATTTTGGACAGCTGGCGGTCGAAGAAAGGGGCCCCAGATATGACAGACCTATTCCTAATTGTCCCTTTAAAATACGATAATTGTTATTATAAATCACTCATTTTTTGTAGCTTATCTCTATTTTTAAAATTATGGGGAAGTCTAAACGTTTTGAATTCGACAAGTAATTCCTCTATATATATATATATATTATCTCAAGGATATAGAAAGCATGGAAAAAAGAGGATCCTTCCCTCTGTGCAGGAAGACTTTGGTAATTTTCTGGGGATGAATTGAATACATATGCATCAGCTTTGAAGTCTCTATGAAAATATTCTAATGGTGGTGATATTGTTGGACACACCTACCACACTTAGAGGGGGGTGCGAATGAGTGTGGGGATCTTTTTCCCAAAACTTCCCTCTTACACAAAAACTCCTTAGTTAACATTCAAAATTTGTTCATTACTCATTCTTTTCATTTATAATTAGTTAGATGTGAATACATATCAGCAACATATCATCAACAAATCATCTCCACAAGGAACACAAAGAACACAAGATGTATGTACAATTTTTATTTTTATTATGGACTTCAACCTGGGGGTTTTTCAGCAAAAACTGAATAGAGTACAACTCTACAAGAGCACCAGCTCTATATGCAAGACTCATCTTACATTCTCAGCACCAACTGAGATGAGGCAACAATCCTCAACATATATCATTCTGTCAACATAAACAAGTGCATCAACCATACACCAACCTGTGCCAAACAACCTGTAATCAACCTGTACCATAAACAACTGCATCCAACCATGTACCAAGTATATACAAATCATGTTTCAACTACTCATCAACAATGACTCATCAATATGTACCAACATCATCAACTATACACCTCATGTATGTGCCAACTCATCAACTGCTTGTCTCAACCATGATTAGTTTTGGATTAGTCAACAACCCCAACTTGAAATAATCATAACTTTGTACCTGTAATGAATAAAGATCTAAAACTAATACACAATTTTATTAAGTGTTTTTTATGCAATTCCTATATGTGGCACTACTTGGTACCTCTCAGAAAAGAAGTTATAGCAAAAATGGCATACCTTGTTGAAATCTGGCGTATTCTAGAGAGCGACCTTGTAGAGTGTTCCCTGCACAAAATGTTGATTGAATTGATCTAAAACTATTAAAAACCATAATACATATTGTACCCTAACCAACACATTTGGTATCACTAAATTTTGATATTTTATGAATAAGTTATGACGTTTTTACCCGAAACACATGTTTTTGACTAGTTTCAGGACTAGCCACAAACCCTATTTTCCACGGAGTGTAACTCCCAAAATACAATGACCCACAAGCTGAATTTGTTACCACAGATACTTGAATATGTTTCCTCAATGGCATATAAATCCCACTTCCTGAATCATTATATAAAAACAGTTACAGAAAAAATGGTGAGATGACCTGTAAATAACATACCTTAGAAAGCATCATGAAAAGAATTTATCCTCCCTTCAATTCCGGCCCTCTTTTCTTCACCTTCCTTCTGAAATTAGGCTTATATATCCTTGGTTACCTCAGTCACCTATATATATTCAATATTATCAAGTGTTCCACACCAAAAATGCTCAATAATCTCTCACAAGAAGCTCTCCGTCAATACTTCAAAAGATATTCTCACAAGAAGCTCTCCATTGATCCACAAACAGGATGATCTACAAGAGACCATTTCTATCTTATTTATACTTTCATCATATAGGTCACTTAACCTATTTTTATGTCACTTAACCCATTTCTAGGTCACTTAACCTATTTTCCTTATTTTAGGGTTAACCACTTTCCATAAGTAGAAATTTCTCCAATATTTTATCATTTAAATATTCCTTCTTGATTTTCTCAACTTACTTTATCATTTCTTGATTTTTTCACTTCTCTTTATTATTTAAATAATCCACCTTGACTTTGTCACCTTACTTTATCATTTAAATAATAATTTCTTTTTTTAGGTCACTTAACCCATTTCTAGGTCACTTAACCTGTTTTCCTTATTTTTAGGGTTAACCACTTTCAATAAATATTCCTTCTTGATTTTCTCACCTTACTTTATCATTTCTTGATTTTTTCACTTCTCTTTATTATTTAAATAATCCACCTTGACTTTGTCACTTTACTTTATCATTTAAATAATGATTTCTTCTTTTAGGTCACTTTGACTTCTTTGACCTTGGGGGCTTCAAGCCTTCATGTGGGGGTCTTTCATCTTCGTAAGGCCATAACTCTCAAACCATGAGGAGTTATGTGACATTCCACATACCATCGGAAATGGCATGAGAAGAACTATCCCTATAGAATAGTTTCACCAACAATTTCCTTGATCTTCATCGCATTATTCCACATACAAGCATGGGTCCTCCAACCATTCTTTTAGGATAACTCAATCCGTAAAGCGTCTTCACGTGAGGGATTTCACCATAAGGGGACCACTTTGAATTTCATCCATTTGTGCACCTTATCAATCATGATAAGATAATAATGAGAGCATGGGTCCTCCAACCATTCTTCTAGGATAACTCGATCCACAAAGCGTCTTCCCGTGAGGGCTTTCACCATAAGGGGACCACTTTGGAGTTCATCCATTTGTGCACCTTATCAATCATGATAAGACAAAAATGATTCATGTATACATTTTTCCAACAATGCATCGTATACCAATCAAACCACATCGATCCATCTTCATCATGTATCAATGACAACTCATTGATCCATCTTCATCATATCAATGACAACTCATTGATCCATCTTCATCTATGTATTCTCATCAAGGACAATACATATTATATTACATCAATCATCAATCAATCAATCATTTGACATCAATCAATAACTTGACATCAATCAATCAAACCATTGGCATCAATGACAACATGATCCAACAATCTCCCCCTTTGGCATTGATGGCAATACCAACATTGATGTCAACACCAATTACCAATTATTGATGTCAACATGTAGATAAGGAATTATCTACATCAATAGTCAATGTGACTATCTCTCCCCATCAATAAACATCAATCACATCAATGTGATTAACTCTCCCCCTTTGACATCAATGGCAAAGGGCCATTCTCATCTTGGGGTTGTTCCCCTTGCTTGAAATCTCCTTGGGGTTGCTCCCCCTGTCTGAATGCCTTTGATCTTCCTCTGAATTATATCTCCCCTTTTGAACAAGGGATATCACTCTGATGTAATTTTGAAGATACATCGAACATAATCCCCCTGTGACCATTTCTCCCCCTGAAATTATGCTCCTGTACTCTTTCTTCAAGTATAGAGCTCTTTTCTAGGTATGCATCTGATAAATATCTCCTCCTAGAATCATGGGAAGAAGAATGAATCCCCCTATGGGTATGTCTCCCCTATATTTTTTGCAAGATGAACATTGTGCTACTATATAATGATCCTTAGACCTGTTCATGCATCAAACTCATGCCATACCAAGCATCATGAAGCAAAAGATATGTC
Source organism: Picea engelmannii (assembly GCA_009831015.1). Taxonomy (NCBI): domain Eukaryota; kingdom Viridiplantae; phylum Streptophyta; class Pinopsida; order Pinales; family Pinaceae; genus Picea; species Picea engelmannii. Next base: position 1,044,918 of record ML778025.1, read on the forward strand.
AACAATGAAATAAAGAATCATGAGAAAATATCAACCAAGTACATCTTATAAAAAATGTGTGCTCATCGTGCACAACACCTATGTACATCAACCATGTACATCAACATTATGCAATGTGCCAAAAGATACCATCCATGGAATGTATCAATCATATGTCTTTATCAACATGCCAACATGTGCATCTACCAATATGCCAACCATGTGCATCCACCAATATGTAGCCCAATCCACATGAAAAATGCATGCACCATGATATCAACATATGCTTCCAATAATACATCATAAGATATATCAATGAAACTCAAATATGTACCAGCCATGTACATCAAAAGATCAGCAGCAATCCATACTCATGGGATAGTGTCATCCACTTGAGATTTTATTTTACATAATCCAATAGATGAACACTTAAACCTGCAGCAAATAGTGTCAGAACCTACAATAAACAATGTCAGACCCTACAACAGAGTGTTATACCATCACATAAAGCTGGAATCCATGTGCGTAGTCTTTTTCTCAAGGCTTTACCACATATACGTGGTCTTCTTCACAGCCGCTCGTGTATGTATGCGACCTATACAAGGTCAGCATGCATATGTACATGACTGATACCACTGTCACCCGTGTATGCTTCAGTAGAGACTTACTTGAGATTCCCTTCAGTCTTTCATTCTATTCTGGCTGCTCTTTCTTCTTCACCCACTTTTGTAGATTTCCTTTCTCCTCGGAACTTGAGCTCTGAGCATCCATCTTTTCAAAGATGTCTACCTTTCTTTATTCATTCCTTCTTCTACCCTTGCTATTTGAAGTTCTCATCATGGACTTTCTTCTTGTGTTTCAGCATTCATGGGATTTGGGGCCAAATCCACTACAGCTGTAGCATCTCATAGTGTTACAGTGAACAGCAATGTATCCTACTTGATCACATCTCCAACACCTCATGGTGTTATAAAATCTTCCATTATATCTCCATTCATAAAATATACATTCAAAAGCTTTGTGACCATATCCATTACATGAATAACAATGCCCATGAAAAATACTTTCATACATTTGCTTTGGTGTCCCAAGAATAGCTTCTTGATGTCTTCCTTGCTTTGTTCTTTTGAAATTTTGTTTGCCTTGTGTAGATGGTTGCTTTGCAACATGGTCTTCCTTCTCTAATGGATTTACCTCATGCTTCTTTGAGGTGCTTGCTTCAGCATGTGTATCTTCTCCTTTGTATCCAAGACCTGATTTATCATATGGTGATCTTTGACTTTCTAAGATCTCATCCAATATTAGTGAGCTATTCAAGAATTTGTTTGAATTTTCTACCTTCTTTCTAAGGTCAACAATTTCAGCTTCTAGCTTACAACGTGACTCTTCCTTTTCATTTTTTTGATTCTTCAATAGTTCCTCTATTCTTTTGGCTTCTTCAATTTGGGTCTTGAGATGGACAATAGTTTCAAAACTTTTTCTAATCTCATCATCTACCTTCACATTTTCTTTTTCATTCTTTAGTCTTGTGATTTCTTCTTCC
>ML778025.1:1046757-1057204 GCA_009831015.1 Picea engelmannii
ACTTTTTCTAATCTCATCATCTACCTTCACATTTTCTTTTTCATTCTTTAGTCTTGTGATTTCTTCTTCCTTTTCTTCTAGTTGAGTCTTATTGCTCTCTTTGAGCATTTCCTTTAACATCAAGATGTACCTTTGACTCCTCCGAAGAAAACTTTTAGTGTTATCTGAAAGATAGTTATAGTGTGTATAAAAATGATCACTTCTATATCTATATAAACCCTATTCAATTTCCTTTTGAAGTTCTAATAGATTTTCTTCTATTCTTTCCATGGGATAACTATCATCAAACTTTACACAAACTGTTACTAGATCATCTTCTTCACTTGAGAAAAATTCAACATCATCACATTTTGAATCAATGCAATCAAGAGTCTTTGGAGATTCTTTACCTTCATTTGAAGTATCTTCAATGTCTTCCTTCTTTCCAAAATCATCACATGATTCTTTTCCTTTAAAATCATCACATATGCAATCAAGAGTTAGAGATTCTTTACCATTGATAATATTGACAGAGTGGTCTTCAACATCTTCTTTCTTTTTTTGATATGTCTCCTCTAGATTTAGCCATAGATCCTTGGCGGAATTGAATTGTTCCATGCTCTCTTTGATAGGGCTTGAAATTCCACTAAGAATGTTCTTGAGAGACAATGCATCATTCTTCTTTCCTTCCCTTTGAGCTGCAAACTTTGACTTGTTCTTCAACGGAACTGATCCACCAATGGTTTCCTTTCAAATAGTTGCTCCCATTGTCTTCAAATACACTCTCATCTCTATTCTCTAATTAGAATAGTTTTCCTCACCAAGGATTGGTATTTAATCATCCATTTGTGTGTCTATGGATCTCCTTCAAGCTTGTTAAGTCTTGTAGTAAAGGTCCGCTCTGATACCAATTGTTGGACACACCTACCACACTTAGAGGGGGGGTGAATGAGTCTGGGGATTTTTTTCCCAAAACTTCCCTCTTACACAAAAACTCCTTAGTTAACATTCAAAATTTTCTCATTACTCATTATTTTCATTTATAATAAGTTATATGTGAATACATATCAGCAACATATATCAGCAACATATCATCAACAAATCATCTCCACAAGGAACACAAAGAACACAAGATGTATGTACAATTTTTATTTTTATTATGGACTTCAATCAGGGGGTTTTTCAGCAACAACTGAATAGAGTACAACTCTACAAGAGCACCAGCTATATTTGTAAGACTCATCTTACATTCTCAGCACCAACTGAGATGAGGCAACAATCCTCAACAGATATCAATCTGTCAACATAAACAAGTGCATCAACCATGCACCAACCTATGCCAAACAACTTGTACCATAAACAAGTTCATACAACCATGTACCAAGTATATATGAATCATGTGTCAACTACTCATCAATATGTACCAACATCATCAACTATACACCTCATGTATGTGCCAACTCATCAACTGCTTGTCTCAACCATGACTAGTTTTGGATTAGTCAACAACCCCAACTTGAAATAATCATAACTTTGTACCTGTGATGAATAAAGTTCTGAAACTGATACAAAATGTTCTTCAGTGTGTTTTATGAAATTCCTCCAGGTGGCACTACTTGGAACCTCTCATAAAAGGAGTTATAGAAAAAGTGGCATACCTTACTAAAATCTGTCTTATTCTAGAGAGCGACCTTGTAGAGTGTGCCCTGCACAAAATATTCATTGAATTTATCTGAAACTATTACCAAACATACTACATATTGTTCCCTAACCAACACATTTAGTCTCATTGAATTTGGATCTGTTATGAATAAGTTATGACGTTTTTACCCGAAACACTTGTTTTTGACTAGTTTTAGGACTAGCCACAAACCCTATTTTCCACGGAGTGTAACTCCCAAAATAAAACGACCCACAAGCTTAATTTTTTACCATAGATACTTGGATATGTTTCCTCAATGGAATATCAATCCCACGGTATGAATCATTATAGAAAAAAATTTATAGTGAAAATGGTGAGATGACCTGTAAATAACATACCTTAGAAAACATCATGAAAAGAATTTATCCTCCCTTCAATTATGGCCCTCTTATCTTCACCTTCCTTATGAAATTTCGCTTACATATCCTTGGTTACCTCATTCACCTATATATATTCAATATTCTCAAGTGTTCCACACCAAAAATGCTCAAGAATCTCTCACAAGAAGCTCTCCATCAATACTTCAAAAGACATTCTCACAAGAAGCTCTCCATTGATCCACAAAAAGGATGATCTACAAGAGACCATTGCTATCTTATTTATACATTCATCCTCTAGGTCACTTAACCCATTTCTAGGTCACTTAGCCTATTTTCCTTATTTTAGGGTTAACCACTTTCCATAAATAGAAATTTCTCCAATATTTTATCATTTAAATATTTCTTCTTGATTTTCTCATCTTACTTTATCATTTCTTGATTTTTTCACTTCTCTTTATTATTTAAATAATCCACCTTGACTTTGTCACCTTACTTTATCATTTAAATAATGATTTCTTTTTTTAGGTCACTTAACCCATTTCTAGGTCACTTAACCTATTTTCCTTATTTTTAGGGTTAACAACTTTCCATAAATATTCCTTCTTGATTTTCTCACCTTACTTTATCATTTCTTGATTTTTTCACTTCTCTTTATTATTTAAATAATCCACCTTGACTTTGTCACTTTACTTTATCATTTAAATAATGATTTCTTCTTTTAGGTCACTTTGACTTCTTTGACCTTGAGGGCTTTAAGCCTTCATGTGGGGGTCCTTCATCTTCGTAAGGCCATAACTCTCAAACCATGAGGAGTTATGTGACATTCCACATACCACCGGAAATGGAATGACAAGAACTATCAATATAGGATAGTTTCACCAACAATTTCCTTGATCTTCATCTCATTATTCCACATACAAGCATGGGTCCTCCAACCATTCTTCTAGGATAACTCAATCTGTAAAGCGTCTTCCCGTGAGGGCTTTCACCATAAGGGGACAACTTTGGAGCTCATCCATTTGTGCACCTTATCAATCATGATAAGACAATAATGAGAGCATGGGTCATCCAACCATTCTTCTAGGATAACTCAATCCACAAAGTGTCTTCCCGTGAGGGCTTTCACCATAAGGGGACCACTTTGGAGTTCATCCATTTGTGCACCTTATCAATCATGATAAGACAAAAATGAGGCATCTATACATTTTTCCAACAATGAATCATATGCCAATGAAACCTCATCGATCCATCTTCATCATATCAATGACAACTCATTGATCCATCTTCATCTATGCATTCTCATCAAGGACAATACATATTATATTACATCAATCATCAATCAATCAATCCTTTGACATCAATCAATCACTTGAAATCAATCAATCAAACCATCGGCATCAATGACAACATGATCCAATAGATATGAGTTTTCTCTTCCCTCATTGTATGTATTTCATGTGTTTCTTTAATTCCATTTACATTGTCTTCTATTTAAATTGGAGAGTTAAAGGCCCAGAATTCATCATTTGATGCTCTTGGTTTAAGCAAGTTAAAATGTGTATGTTTCTTCTTAGATGATTCAAAATTCATTCCATTAATGCCCTGATTTAGTTATTTGTTTCTCTTTCCTCTTACCACTCTAAATAAATTCAAGTTATAACTCAGATTCATTGCATCATTTATCCTTTATCCTCTAGAGATTTCTACAGGCCAGTCAATGTTTTCATTCGATTTCAAAACTTTGACTCCATAGCCCTGACTGTCCCTCCTCTTCTTGGCCAGCAACATTATAAAAACCCCCCAAAACAAACCAAATCTAGCCATCGATTGCCACAGATATATCAAGTGACATGAGAGAGACCTCTCTAAGTTGAGCAGGCTAATGCCCAGCTCTAAAGTAGGTTGAAACATTTACCTCTATCGTTTGTCTATTCATCCAGACAGATTTACAAAGTGATAACATTATGGCGACGTTGTCGAGGACGAAATTGAAAAATTTTCTCTGGGAAAGAATGACATGGTTGAGTTCTAATATCTGAGAGTAGCAGACACTTAGGCACATATTGGTTGTATTTCTGCTCTAGCGACTCCACACATCAAAAAATCAGTTTGAAGGTGATTCCACTAGTAGAAGAATCTTGAAATTTAAATTTTTATGGGCGACTCCACTCTCAATGAAGAATCCAACTTCAAAAACATCAATGGAGACTCCACTCTTAATGCAGAATCCAGATCCCAAGACATCATTGGTGACTTCACTCAAATTTTGAATACAGAATGTAGATCAGAGAATTCACTGAAAGACGATGCCCCTTAGCTGAGGTATGAGAAGGCATTATGAAAGAAAAAAAAGGCTCAAAATGGGATTTTTTTCAGATCATTTTGCTATTTGTTATAAGTTGTCTCTGGTCCTTTCTCGAAAAATGATAGACAAGTTCTTCTTTACTTACTACAAGAAAATAATGACCTTGATGATCCAGAAAATATATATCCCCCTCTTAAAATTACATGAACGTCCCCTTAGTTTATCACTCATTTTGATAAAGAAATTTCATCTGGGCTACGTGATAACCATAACCAAGTTGACGAGACTCATGAAACCAGGGTTGATATTTAATCTCCTGCACTTGATCCAACACCCTCCAAGACTCAGCATAGATATAGACCCTTAAAGTTACCCCACATCCTTCATAATTTCCCTCCAAAACACTATGAGTACCTACCTATGTTTGATGGGGAACCTGATACCATCTCGGCTGAAAAACACATACAAGGGTTTGAGCATTTTATAGATTTGTTTGAGATTGAACATGATGATGTTTATATGAGGGCCTTCTCTTAATAATTGAAAGAAGACACCAAAGAATGGTTTAAACATTTGCATCCAGAGACAATTAGCTCATGGGAGGAATTGAAGGATGTATTTTTAAAGTTTTGGGGCAAGAAGAAGTCTTTGGACCTACAGTTTAGAGAGTTCTATGCTTTGGAAAAGTAGGACAATGAAACAATTTTTGTATTCAACAGAAGGTTTTCCAGTATCTATCACAATTTACCCAAAGAAATTCGGCCCACTGAAGTTGTTGCCATGCTCCATTATGCAACTACTCTCCATCTAGATTCGTCTCTCCTTCTTATGGTAAGAAGATCCAAGTCCTTACAACAATTTTTTTGCGATGCTCAGTACATTCAGCACAATATCCAAGCATGTAAACAGATTCAAAATGAGAGACTAAATGCTCAAGAATGTGAAAGTGAATATGGAAGGAAAAGGGTTGATTGGGATCCTGAACATAGAATCGACAACATCAGAGGTCCTCTTGCAATTTCTTATGCCAATGATTCTTCAAAAAATTACATTCTACTTGTTGAAAGAGGGGGTGTTGATCCATCTCATGATGAGCAAAGGGATTATTTTTTTTTGTATTTGTTTATATACGGTCAAGAGAATGAGATTACAAATATGTTTGTTGAAGAATAGGTCGATGTCCCCAATTTGTTCTTGTTAGATGACATCTCATAGACAGTTGATTTTCCTGTATATGACAAATATGAGGAGGATTTTGATGTTGAAGACTTTCTTTTTCAGTAGTACAGTGAGATAAGTCAACCTACATATCACAGTTACAAAGGGCAGAGTTTTGGATCAGCCAAAGAAAATTCTCTACCCTTGTGCTTTGTTGCATTCAAATTTTTGAGAGAGAATTCTAAAATCATTGTTGAAGCAAGAGAATTTGTGTTGATGCAAAGTCACACCAAACCAATGAAACAGATTGACAATATATTGGAGCACTCTTCTCAGGCGCTTGACGACCCTATTCCTTGCTTTGTAGAAGACCTTGTCAATTCAGAGGTGCAGTCGTTGATCGAAGACAAAGCTTAAAGTGAGCATGTCCAACAATCCAAAGAGATGGAGAAATGTACCTATGACGAAACTGGAGAAAATGGAGAAGGTTTTGAGTCAGGTAACAAAACCTTGCCATTGTGTTTTTCCTCATTCGAACTATTGAAACAAAGTAGCGTTTCAAATCATAAAATATCCAAGAATTAAGTGGAAAGTGAAGAAAGCAATGGACTTACAAATAAAAACTCTCTTCCCTTATGTTTTTCTTCCTTTGAATGGTTAAGAGAAAATCATGAGACTTCAGAGAAAGCAGGGAATTTTGACTTTATTCACAGTAGTATTGTTTTACATGAAAAGATTGTTATCATTGAATAACACCAACTACACTCACATGCATTGAAGGATCATTACTTGGAAAGTTTTGAGTGGTAACCTACGCTTAACCATCAGATTAAAGAAGAAGCTAATCAAAAAATTGTTGTTGAAGGTCATTTCCCTTCTCCTAAAACTAATGCATATGTTCAACAACATTCCCAGCAAGGCAAAGTATTTCAAGGTTTCCTTTCTTCCCTTGAAAATCACATAGTGATCCTATTTTTGAACAACCTAAACATGGATGTAGATTTCAAAACTTCACCTATGGAGACTCCAAGCAGCGAGGGAACACTTGTAGAGGAAGCTTACTCTTCTGTCTTGACTCCTGAAAAGGAAACATTCTTCCATATGATCCATGATCCCAAGACGCGTTATATGGAAAAGGTTTATAATCATAATTCACCAATAATAGAGGACTGCAAAAAATCAATGTCTGCATCAAATGTGAGTCCTTTTACATCATATGAGTTTCTCCAGCCATGGTTACCTTATGACTCAAAAAATCTTTACTACCAAACTTCTCAAAAATTTTGCCAGTTGTTTTATAGAAATCAACAAGTTGAATCACCTGAAAATAGAAATGTAGTGGAAGGAATGAAATGTGATGATTGTTTTATGCATATCTTAGAATATCCATTTGCGATCCTGTTGGGAGAAGTGAACAATCCAGGCCCTTTAAAAAATTTTATAATTGGACTTATAGATAAAATTTTGAATGAATCGTCAGCAGAAGGGTTTTTGAACAAGCAAGTACAAAAGAAACAAGCGGTGGATAGAACGTTTTCATGGCTACATTAGGATTATGATTTCACTTGATTGACGGTTCTTTTTTGGCAGTTAGGGTAGGTAGGAGTGTGTGAATAATATTTTTTATCAAGCATTTTTTTAAACTTCCAATAGTATGTACAGTTAGATCCTAGCAGTAATTGTTCAGTATCCAGTCGAAAGTAATTTGAAAAATCCGGTTTTAAGATTTGACGATTCAGTCTCCAAGATGAAACAAGATTCCCACATACGTTTGAAGGCATCCCAATGAACAAGGCATCGAGTCTACAGTTCTTTGCTACCTCACAAGGAGGATAGCATCCCCAGTTGGAGCCTATGTTATCACCATTACGATCATGCTTCAAATCTGAGTTTAAATTTAGCAGGTGACTAAATCAGTGTAGAGACATGGCGTTATTTAGAGATTTGGGTCATATGTGGTGGTAATATGGAAAAATATGGTGAAAGAATGAAAGAAGGATTCTTACGAACCGTTCATCTTGAAGCAACCCATATCAACGGTTGAGGCCCATATGGGACAGTGAACTAGCGAAGAAATTAATTATGCGAGGGCGGACCAGGAAAAACCATTGTGGTTTTAATAGTGGACGTGCGGCGCCCTTAGAAGTGCATCAGGGAAAAAAACAATTTGCCTGAAACCATTTTCTCAACAGCCTCGATGTCACATGGTTTAATGTGTCAAATTAACAACTCGTGAGGGGAGGTGATGGTTAGTGAAATCACCTCATGTCGTTGGTTCGGGTACTTCCCATCCGACATGTCAAGAGAACGTCGTCGTATAACTAGCTCAAAAGTTCATCATTTGAAGTATATTGATGAAGTGTGGCAAACCAACATACCATGCTAGTAATTCATGATTAGGATTCAAGGAATATCGGTCTTCAAATATGGGCAGCTTTATCCTACTCCAGGAAATCATCATCCCATGTATAAGTGGAGTAATCTCGAGTTGGATTGTTTTCTTGAGTTATGTAGAATTAAGGGAGACAAAACCATGGCCTCTGCAAGGTCGAAAGATATGGATAACTTCAATCGAACAGTGTCCAGTACAATGGGGTTCTCAACTAATGTGTTAGTCTTATCAATAAGTAAGAAAGAAATATGGGTTGCGCAGATATTAGCAACCAAATTTCATACTGAGCCCGCAACTGAAACAGATTTGGGGGTCAGATTAAACCCTATTATGAGGGACAGATTCATCAATGAACATGCAGATGAAATCTACAAGCAGGAAACGAAGAAGAAGTGGAGAAAACGGCAGAGAACAGAAATCAGAGCTGAGACGATGGAGAGTGTCGGAGAAAATCAACTCGCTTGGTTGAGCACTTTGAAGGAATCACCAAGCTGAAATGAATTCTCAAGTAGGATTAAGTACATTCCAGCAAATTTTGGACAACTGGCAGTCGAAAAAAGGGGCCCTAGATATGACAGACATGTTCCTAATGGTCCCTTTAAAATAGGATAATTGTTATTATAAATCACTCATTTTTTGTAACTTATCTCTATTTTTAGAATTATGGGGAAGTCTAAACGTTTTGAATTCCACAAGTAATTCCTCTCTCTCTCTCTCTCTCTCTCTCTCTCTCTCTCTCTCTCTCTCTCTCTATATATATATATATATATATATATATATATATATATTATCTCGAGGATATAGAAAGCATGGAAAAAAGAGGAGCCTGCCCTCTGTGTGAGAAGAATTTGGTAATTTTCTGGGGCTGAATTGAATACATATGCAATAGCTTTGAAGTCTTTATGAAAAGATTCTAATGGTGGTGATATGAGTTTTGTCTTCCCTCATTGTATGTATTTCCTGTGTTTCTTTAATTCCATTTACACTATCTTTTGTTTAAATTAGAGAGTTAAAGGCCTAGAATTCATCATTTGATGCTCTTGGTTTAAGCAATTTAAATTGTGTATGCTTCTTCTTAGCTAATTCATAATTCATTCCTATAATGCCCTGATGTAGTTATTTTTTTCTCTTTCCTCTTACCACTCTAATTAAATTCAAGTTATAACTCAGATTCATTGTCTCATTTAGCCTTTATCCTCTGGAGAGTTCTACAGGCCAGTCAATGTTTTCATTCAATTTCAAAATTTTGACTCCATAGCCCTAAGTGTCCCTCCTCTTCTTGGCCAGCAACTTTATAAAAACCCCCCAAAACAAACCAAATCTAGCCACCGATTTCCACATATATATCAAGTGACATGATAGATCCCTCTTTGAGTTGAGCAGGCTAGTGCCCAGCTCTGAAGTAGGTTGAAACAGTTACTTATGTCATTTGTCTATTCAGCTAGATAGATTTACAGAGTGCTAACACATTTCTTTATAATATATCCTCTCTCATTTCATGCCGAAAATAATATGGATCAGTAGGCATGGTTAAAATTCTTGGTGCACGAGGATAGGCTAAAATGATTATGGAAAAGAGTGAGCATTTATAAAATAAAGCATATAGACTTATAATAATCACTTTTGGATTGGTTATAGAATATATCATGCTGACTTGTGCACCATGGTTGATAATGACCCAATGTTAGTAGGAGAAGTAACAACATGAATAAAATGTTGATATTACTATTTCATTGTTTCCTTATGAAGATAGGACTTAAACGATTAACGAGATATCGATACAAGGTCTCATAAAGGAAGTACTGAAACACATCTAGATTACAAATGGGTTAGATTTATATCCAGGAATGGATAGTAGCCATATAGGTATGGCTTGGTAAAAAGAGTGAGTCTAAAAAAGGATTCCCTTTATAGAGGTATGTTGACCAATAGTAAATTGAGATGTGAAGAGAGATAGATTTTGGCATCTACTATCTTGGATATTGATAAATTTACCCAGTTGAAATTCCTGGATTGGAATGATTTTGTAACAATTAGTCAAAAATAATTTATTTCCACCTATTATCATGAGTGAGGTAAGTATGAGTATGACCATGAGAATAGTCATGAAAATGACTGTAAGTCCTCACCAAAGAGAAGTGATATTAAAATTTAAAAAACAATGTGTGTGGATGACCTGGGAAAATGCAAGCAGGGAAACTTGCATGCTGACAACAATGTGTGTATAAATGGGCATGCTTGAGTGCATGGGTTAAATTTTTTATAAGGTTTCCAAACATAAAGAATGATATCAATATCAAGTGAATAAGAATGATATAGGTGTTAGATTAAGGCACAAAAACGCAACCAGGGAAACTTGCATGCTGACAACAATGTGTGTATAAATGGACATGCTTGAGTGCATGGGTTAAATGTGTTATAAGGTTGCCTAACATAAAGAATGATATCAATATCAAGTGAATAAGAATGATATAGGTGTTGGATTAAGGCACGAAATACATACATACATACATACATACATACATACATACATACATACATACATACATACATACATACATACATACATACATACATACATACATACATAT